>JACCIC010000205.1:635000-715000 GCA_018907035.1 Sycobia sp. Sy_11
TTTTGTTTTTCTTTTTTTTTACAGCATGTATTTATCAAATGAACAATATTTTGATTCTTAATAGATCCCTTTGGATTTTACAAAATCATAATGATTTCTAGAAAAAAAAGTCTGTTTAGAATTACAATTTCTAGAGAATTATGAAAAACACGTTGTATGAATATTATATGTATTTGGTATCAAATTACTCGTTGCCAACAGTTACAATGATCATTGCTTTGTTTTTTTTTTGAAAATAAAGTTCTATCTATATTTTTGGAGGTGACTACTCACTCCTTCAGAGTCATTTGGGGAACGGTTTAGAACCTGAAAAAGTCCTTGCTTGTAATAAAAGTGCATTAGTATATTTTTCAAATCTCATTGAGAGTAATTTTCTATATTCATAGCTATTTTATTGGAATTTTTTTAGTTTTGGCATGGATTTTGTTTTAAAAATACAAAAAAAAAAACATTCACCCCAATTTTTCGTAATTAGTAATTTCGATACCAGATAGACATTCAGATGGCTTATCCTTACTTCTTTCTGAAAAAGAAACGGAACGAACGGAACTTTCTGCGAATAAACACAACTTCGCCCAGAAGTTTAACAATTTATTCAAACGAACAGTCACATTTTCATAGATTTGTGAACAATTGTATTGTTTATATGTGCAATTTTCTCGGCATTGCATCCTCCGATTTATTTCGAACAGATTAAAAATAAATCCTGATAGATCCATGACTTGTGAATAAATAGACAACCAAATTCTTTTACCTCCTAGATTATAAATCTTCCAGGATATAATTATATCTGTCTCGGGTCTGACTGTAAGTATAGTTATATATCAGCAATGACAAAAATTAAGCAACGAAAGATAATAACGTGTTGTGCCACACATTCTTATTGAGACTACTGCTTCGCTAGACTTCCTTGTTTCGGAAGCCTTTTTTAATGTTTAATGTTGCTCCTCCTGCATATTCAGAATTGAGGCAAAGCGTACTCAATTAACGTAATATCCTCTTGACATTTGTGCTCTTTGCAAGAATAATAAGATCCTTTACATTTTTATTTTTTACCAAGTACTAAATTATGATCGAAATATTTATGGCAAGCACATAATAGATGTCATATTCATACACCTCCTAAATCCTTGTTTTATTCGAAATCTTCCCTCCCTACGCAAACACCGATACTTCTGCATTCGGTTTTAAACAATTTTTTCTTCTTCCATTTGGGCAGAAAAAGCCGGTCGTTAACGGGCCCAAACAAAATGGGATCATCGAGAATCAGAGCGTTTCCAAGGAAGTCAGCGTCGGCGCCTCGGAGGGCAAGGGCAAAGAAAATAAAGAACAAAATCAGTGCCACGAAGACAGTGACGAGCAGGCCGATAATGTTGATAAGAAAAAGAAAGGTATATACTACATAGTTATATCACGAATAATGTCGTAATGGACTCGTATTTTTCTACTGTCAGTCTACTGTTATATACTTTGGTTCACTTCCCATTTCCGTGAAATTATTACAAGCTTTTGGTTAATTAACTGACGGTTAATGATAAGTTTGAATATAGAATTTTCTTCTAGTGCATGTTTTGAGAAATGTAGAATATCAAAAACTATGATGAACCATATTTATGTCTTACTTCAAGACAATGATAAATATTTTCTTTTACCATGCGCTAATTTAGTTTCCGAAGCTTTTTTGCAACCTCGTTTGAGTTTTAATTAGAAATAGATAAATATATTCACGTTACCTATATATGCAGATTTTTATCTTGCTTGAATCTTTACAGCCGCGAGAAAAGTATATTGTTTTGTATATGGAATACAATACATCGATTTTTCAAAAACTTTAAAATCAGAGTACAAGTTTTCAACAGGCAAATATCGAATTAATGATTAAATAATTTTAGTTTTTACTCAATTAATCATACTACTTCTCTTTGCAGCAAATAAACAAAAGTGGGTTCCTTTAGAGTTCGACATAACGAAGAATCGTGGAAAAAGGGAACGTTCTCCCAAGCATCATTTTCAGAGAGACAAGAATCTGGACAGCAGACGAAATGGTAAGTTCTTTTTTTCTTTCATTTTTATTATTAGTTAAATTTATTTAATATTAAACAATGTAAACACTGAAATTGAGTTGAATAATGTTACACGGGCTTCTTTTTATCAATTCCTAGACAATAATAATTTTAACATATTTTTATTTATTTTCATTTGAACAGAAGATGAAAATTGGAGAGACAGAGAATACGACAGATCGAATTACAATAATAATTATCGGGGAAGCCGCGGTCGAGGATACCGCGGTAGAGGCAGAGGTCGTGGAAGCTTATCCCGAGGTAGTTTCCGAAATAGGCACGATTATATGGGATACGCGCCAGAGTACACTCCGGTAACTATTTAAATTTGGTAAAATTAGTTTTTTTTTTTTATTCCAGTGTATTGATAATTAAGAATGATTCGTATGTTGTTTAAACTAAAATGAAGAATCTCCATGTAATTTCTAATGGTGTAATTTATTGATTATTTAGCTGTGTAAATTCGGTGTACTCGATTCTGCCTACATGACGCCTTTTATGGGAATGTATTACTTTAACAATTCAAATTATGTAAGTTTGAATGACTCGACCCTCAAGGAATACATTAAAAAACAAATGTAAGTCATTTTTATAAATTTATGGCTTGTAATTGTTTAATTATAATCTTTATTTTTATTTTTTCAGAGAATATTATTTTAGCGAAGAAAATCTTTTGAGAGACTTCTTCTTAAGACGAAAAATGGACGCACAGGGTTTCTTACCGGTAACTCTCATAGCTTCATTCCACCGCGTGCAAGCCTTAACTACAGATGTTTCTCTAGTCATAGAGGCCATAGCGGAGTCAGATAAATTAGAAATAGTGGACGGTTATAAGGTCATTATTTAAAAATCTATTATTCTAAATAGTTTTTCGGTTTCTTTATTAAATAAAGCAATTTTTTTAATTGAATCTTTACAAAATTATTTTACTAATGCTGTTCTATACAATGGAATCTGATATTTTACATTGCAACTGTAGCAATTTAATTTATAAAATTATTAAACGAGCACTATATATCGAAACTATTGAGTCTTTTTTTATAATTATCAATTTTCATTAATCGATGCTTGCCATTGTACTTATAGGTTCGTACATTGTTCAATCCACTTCAATGGCCGGTTGGAACCAATTTTGAAATGTGCGACGACGTAATATTTCCCGAATCCTCGCCAATTGAATTTCAACCAGCGGCAAAACCATTGGCTGTAATTCCAGCGCCACCGATTCCCCGTATGCTACGTACTGCCATTTCTCCTGTTGTCGACGTGCCGCGCCTTAGCGAATCAGATAGCATTGCCTCGTCAGTCAGCGAAACCTTAAATCCAGAGGTTCCAGAATTCATACCGATTGTTTTGAAACCCTTGGTCGAATTGAAAACAAACGAAGTGAATGCGGAAGTTCACGTAGAAGAGAAGTCGGTGCAGTTTAATGATACTGTAAAGAACGATTCAAAAAAGGAGGTCGAAAGTAAAATTGAATTAGTTGTAACCGAGACTAAAGTACCTCTCACCAATGGAGAAGTTAAGTCGACTAACGATGAAGTTTGGAAAGAGGTATTATTTTTTATAGTTTCAGAATTTTAAAGTCTAGGTTTTAATGTTTGTAGTCCCATCGGTTTTTTGTATTGATTAATCCGACAACATCTGACAAATTTACTAAATATTGTTAGCAGTCGATTTTTTCTTAGTATTTAGTAGTTAGTGCTGAGAATAAACATTAGTATTTTTCTTATATTTTCATTGCATAATTCTGAAAATAAATCTAAAAATAACTTTGAAATGTTGTTTTTCAAATAAAATTTTTTCGATAAATTTTTATCTTTAATTATATTATGACATGTAAATACAGTTGTTAAAACTGTAATTCACCACAGCAGTCCGTGTTTATTTTAAAATCTATTGATATCAGCTTAATAAACAGTGAGCTATCTTGAAATTTCAACGAAGTAATGTGTATACCTATATACAATAATGTATCGATTTGGACCAAGTTTCATAAACTTACTATTGTCAATAACAAAATCGATAGAACCCTTTTAACGAAAAAACTATAATAAAAGTGTAATTTGTGATGCTTTTGATCAATAATTAATATTTATTATTGAGCATAAATATATTCATGCTTTATTAATAATAGGTCAAGAGAAGAGTAAAACAGCCTCCAAAAGAGAAAAATTTATTTAATCAGAAAATAAATAAGGAGGAGGAAAGAGAAGAATTGGATTTTCAGTTTGACGAAGAATTGGATACTCCACCACCAACTGGACGCCATAATGCATTCTCCGAATGGTAATTATCTTTCATAATAAGCTAATAAATGTTACAAATAATTTGAAAATTTGCAATGATGAAATTATTTTATTTGTCTTCTTTTCCCGTATGAAAAAGATGATTATATCAATTATTCTGAAGACTATTATTATATTTGTGAATTTTTTTGTCAGCGTTTAATTTTAAGAATATTAAAAACATTAATACAATCTTTACCATTTAAGGTCTGAAGATGAAGATGAAGATGACTATGAATTGTCTGATGGAGATATAAATAAATTACTGATTGTCACTCAGACTTCATCTTCAAGGATCCCAAAACACGAAGGTCATGATCGTACTGGTGATTGGACTACTAGAGTCAAGATCTCGCAAGATCTGGAACAAGCTATTAGTGATGGTCTATACTATTATGAAGAAGATCTCTGGGGAGAAGATAAACAAAAAGTATATAATTTCTTTTAAAGAAAACATAAGTTTCAAAATATAATGTAGTACAAAAGTATTTAGTATTATATTTAAGTAAAGCCCATTAAATCAGTACATTGACTATGATGAAACGTTTATTATTTTTGTCTTCTTTTCCCGGCAGAAATGTATGTGTTGATATATGTTATCTGAAAACTAGTAATGAAAAGTATATAATATGAATTAAAAAATCATAAAAACAGTTATTCATATAAGTATTATTGTTATAGTTCAATTCTTCGTCATCAGTTGGAAGTTACAAGACGATAAATGTTATTAGCCAAGAAGCTTTTGAAAAACTAACACCAAAGGCTCCTCGTAAAGCAAATCCTGAAGTGCCACCACCACCTCCTACGCAGATGGAGGACGTGAAGGTACAAGGATCTACGGAGGCATTTAAGCAACCAATTCATCCAGTGCATGTACCTATACCGGAGAGGCGCGAACCAATTGCTGAAAAAAGATACAAGCATGACAAGTCACGCGCCGTTCGAAGGGCTGTACCTAGATTTTTTGCTGTTGTTAAAGATGAACCAGCCGTCGATCCTCGAACTCCACGTAAACGCAAAACTCGCCATAGCAATAATCCACCTGTCGAGCATCACGTTGGCTGGATAATGGGTGTCAGAGAGCACAGGCCTAGAACATATTCTACAGGGTAAATGCATTTAAATAGCACAATTGCTTAAATTTATGCAATAAATTAAATTTTATTTGTTAAAAGAAAACACAATGTTATAATTTTTTTATATCCTTTTTTTACATCTAGAAGTAGCACCGGTACAAGTCCAAACGAAGGATTCTTAGCTAGCAGTTACGGTAGCGCTCCACAGTCATTACCAATTTTTCAACATCCTAGTCATTCATTATTGAAGGAAAATGGTTTTACTCAACAAGTTTATCACAAATATCATTCACGTTGCCTTAAAGGTAATTTTGTGCAATTACTTTGTTTATGAAATACAATGAGACATTTTCTTTTCTTTTTTCCTCTCTGAAAAATGTGTAAAAAAAATAAATTTTACATAACCAATTATCAAGTTATTTTAAACATAAGCTAATAAATACATTCTTTCAGAGCGTAAAAGACTGGGAATTGGCCAGTCGCAAGAAATGAATACCCTCTTCCGATTTTGGTCGTTCTTTTTACGAGAAAATTTCAATCGCAATATGTATGAAGAATTCAAAAGAATAGCTTACGAAGATGCCTGTGAAGGTTACCGCTATGGTTTAGAATGTTTATTCCGGTTTTACAGTTATGGTTTAGAAAAAAAATTCAAACCTCATCTTTATAACGATTTCCAAGTAGAAACGATAAAAGACTATGAAAATGGTAAATTAATAATTCATTATGCCATTTATGTATTTGAATATTGAATAAATATAAATATACCAATTTCAAAACACTTTACAGGTCAGCTTTACGGATTGGAAAAATTCTGGGCGTTCCTGAAGTATTATAAACATTCGTCTGATCTTCACGTTGATAATAAATTGCAGGAATATCTTGAAAAATTCAAGACCATTGAAGATTTTAGAGTAGTTGAGGTAATTAGAAAATTTGTTAATTTATTCGTAAATTATTAAGGTATCATTTTTTCAATTTACATTATTTATACATTTCTTTTAATAATTTTAGTTGAAATATTACTTTTAATGATATTTCTTAAATAAGAAATAAATTGATTGTTGATTAATTATATATATATATATATATATGTGTATATATATATATATATATATATATATATATATATATATATTCTTTTTTCAAATTGAATATCATTTGAATTAAATACTATATCAATGTTTTTTCTTCTAATTTCAGCCACAAATAAATGAACTTTCAAGATCTCAAGCAGCCAAGCGACGCAATAGAAGTGTTTCTGAAAGTGCTAGCGCAGTCGAAGCATCTCCAACTAGTCGTGTACGTCGACTATCTGGTGGTTCGAGCACGGTGACACTGGCTACTGCAAATAATTCCATAGCGTCTACATCGCAATCACAGTTGCATCAGGCGCAAAAATTGAGCGTTAATCTGGCGCAATATCGTAATAGAGCTGGCTCTTTTGGCTCGGGCAGACTTGGTCATTCCAGACGACGAACCGAATCTTCGTCGTCGTCGAGCCAGCAGCAGCAGCAGCAGCAGCAGCAGCCACAAGTAGTACAGTCTGGAAATAGATACAATTCGGGCTCTTTTACAAAGCCTCAAGAAGTTATTAAGACTGCGCAGAAATGAGTGACTGTGGCGGTAAGTGGATGATGATGGTGATGAATACGTCGATACTTTCAGTACAAGTAATGTGTATACTCACACACGCTACTGAAGCAAGAAAAAAACAATTTAATACTTGATTGTGTATTTTTAATGGACGCACCTATACGGGCGTACGATTATGCTATGACGAACATAAGTGCACTGTGACTGAGAAGAGGCTAATCGTTTTTCTTTTATTAAAAGCAAAAAAAGTGCGTGATTCTTTCATAAAGAATAAAACTTCTCGCTATATTTTATGGCAGCGAATAATATGAAAAATTTCATAAAAATACGTGACTAAGATAAATAATTATAGAATTACGTCGTTTGAGATCTATCGACAAAATCAGTCTTTTTATTAAATTGATAGGGAGAGCAATACGAATTATAGTCTTCCGAAATAATTTGGATACAATCGATTTCTCTCAACATTTTTGTATTTTTGTTTCTTTTTTTTTATTATGGTCTTTGCAGTGACGATAAAAAGATGAAAAGGAAGAGGAATGAACAAAATAATTCCATTGCATATAAAACAGTTGAAGGTTAAAGAAAATATATACTTTATTTTAAAAAGAAAAACATTTTCTAGCAATCGTACAATTTATAAAAATAGAAAAGCAAAAGATTCATGTAAAAAAGTAAACCAGCATGCCCACTCTCGGTAAGCTATGTAGAGTTAAGAATTTGTTCTAACTATTATTTCTGATAGTTCTCATACTGATATTATATTTATTTTAAATTTAATGAAGCTACATAATCAGAGAGTAAAGTAATATAATGTAACATAATGAGCGTAATTGAATTAAAGTAAATTTGCATGGGCCTTATAATATTGCTCTTTGAATTTGCTTTCGGGCTTCTGTACTTTGTTGTTTGTACTCTTTTATAAAAGGGAGACTATTATTTTTGAATATGTTAAATGATCGTTCTGGAGGAAAATATTTGGACCTCATTAGAGAAAAAACTTTAATAAATCATAAGACTCGCTAATTTTTATACGTCACTGCAAAAATGTGCTCATCCGCCACAGACATCCAGTGATATTAATTGTTGGTTTTTTTTTATTACAAAACAGCAACTCTAGTGAAATATATATAGAAAAAAACGATGAATGCGCCTTTTAAGGTATAGTTTTGAATATATGAATAACATAATGTTTCTGTTTTTCTTTTTTCATTTTTCATTATCCACTATTCTTAGTTGTATGGAATATAGCTTTAACAACAAAAAAAAAATTTAAAAATTACAAAAAATTATAAAAAATACGAATAATTAAAGCTTTTTGTATAAAATATTATGCTTGATTCGCTCGTCCGTTCGACTGAATTCGATCGATAAATAAAAAGGGCGTAGCGTACTACAGTTTTCCTTAAAAATTGTTATTAAAAAAAATCTTCATTATAAATCGTAACGTTACACTGCCTCGTAAGTTATAAATGCACTTTTTCATGTCGAGAGAGAAAATAGTAAAGTCTGAAGCGCTTATCGATCATTTTATGCGAATTTATTATTATACTGTACTTCGACAATCCTATTAGGTATTTATTTTCTTATATGAGATTTTCACAAGATTTATGGTGTGACTTCACTAGAGCATTAAATAGATAACTATAACAGTATATTAAATGATAAATATTTATTAATACTTCTTTTAATAAAATTCCTTTGATCGATACTTTAAATCAGTCTATTTTTTGATTTCATAGAAAAAAATATAAATGAACATCAGTGTATATTATACATATAAATTAATATCAATAAGACACATTGATATATTTGAAAGAAAAATAATTTATAAATAGGTTTTTGATAAAAAATAAAAATTAAAAATATTATGGAGTGTGATAAAATTTTTATTAAAATCTACGAATTGCAATCTACATTTATACAAAAAGCTTGTAGTGTAATTTTTTATATTGTAAACTTAAAGCAAATGTATATTTCATCACAATAAGTTTATAAATATTTCTCAATGTTCATTCAAAATGCTAAGCTAGTAATTTTTTGTCTCAAATCTACCCCCATACATAAATAAATATTTCAAAATATTTTGTTAACAACTGCAATAAATAAAATTAATCATTCAAAACTAGTAACAAAATACATATTTTAAATAATCTTTTATATTTAAAAAACGTCTTTTCATAATAATATTGCTAAATTTAGTATTTGTAGAAAACTTTTGATAGTTCAATTTTATTCATTAAAGTATTTAAGGCATCCAATTGTAGAGTTTTTATTGGAAAAAAGCGCCTATATATACTAATTAGATAGTTCATAGGATGAAAAATAACATGTGTATTTTCGCGTTACGCCTTATCGAATTTTCGACGGAACGAGCGAAAATGAAAGAGCTCACAGAAAGACTTGCACTAAAATCAGAAAAATCCTACAGCGAGATAATATATAAGAATGCATATGCGTATCTGAATGGTCGATAATTGATGAAATATGAAAACTCTCAGGAAAAATGTTAGTTTTCTGTAAATAATCACAATAACTTCTTACAAGAATATAATGATTGTTAATACCGAACTTCGTCTCGTAAAAAGCGATGTCGGTTTATTATAATTATAGCGATTATTATTATTATTATTATTATTATTATTATTATTATTATTAATTATTATTTTTGTTGTTTTAAGCGAATGACCAGTTATATCGTCATTTAAATTTTTGTCCCGACGACGAAAACCTATATGATAAAAATATGAACGTATATGCTGTGATTTATTACAGGAGTGCGTTATTTACACTTAAATTCAGAGAATCAAATTATGTCACAGGCTATTTTTAATTATTTGCTTTTTAAAATTTTTTAACAACTGCGTACAAAAGAGTGAAGATATGAATAAAACATTTGAATTTTATATCTATATCTATTGATCCAACATTTTGATTCTATTGTTCTAAGCATTTCCTTTTTATTTCATTATTCAATTGCAAAAAGAATGAAATAAAGATTTTATTGAGAAACTTGATTTTTCAATCCTAAATTTCTATCCGATTAAGTTTTATCTAATGAATTCTGATACATTAAAAAAAACGTCTTAAAATCATATACGAATCCGATTCTATATTAAAAGAATTTAAGTGTGTGCGCAAGGGTTTGACGGTATAGATGTAGCGTTATGAATATAATGCGAGTTTTGTTTTTGCTATAGCGAGGTTCGTCGTCGCGACGTGCATACGGTCGAAGGAACCAACTTTATTATATAAAGATTTCTTTTTTCTGTTTTCCCCCACTTTTTTTACTTACATTTTAATGCGGAATTTATTGTTGACACTTTTTATCGAATTCATACGATGCACGGATTGAGCAAAGTTATAATAAAAATTTTTTTCGTATGAAGTTATATTGAGTTAGAGTAAAAATTATTTTTATTTTGTTTACATTTCTGCTAACACGTGGCATGAAAGCTTATATCTGAACGAGTAAAATAGAAATAAATGCATTAAGGACACGGAAGTCTGTAATCTTGAAAAGCTTTTAAAAATAAAAAGTGAAAAAGAATATGTCGTGAGATTTGAGATCTCAGCTTGTAATATATATATATATACATATATATACATACTTACGATACAAACTTACATATATTGTTACTTATAGATATAATATATATTATATACATAACGCTGATGATATAAATATATTCTAGTTTTAAGGCTTTCGCTAATCTAGATGGGTGAGGTTAATGGTTGGTATCAACTAAAAAATGTATAAAAAAATGTTATATATTATATACATATATATAATAATTATAGAAATAGTTTAAATCGTATGCATAAAGAACGAATAAATGCAGATTATATTATAACGCCGTACACATAAAGTAAATAAACAAAAAAAAAACAATAAAATAAAAAAATAACGATATCGCGACGCGTGTTCAGCCATGCATTAGTTCCGTAACGAAATCAGAATAATACAGAAATGAAGTGAATAGAGCTATATCGAAAATTCAGATAGAGTATCCCCTTTTGTTTATTTGACTTTAGACTTTTGTGCAAGAAAAAAAACCATCGAATAGTAAGTTGTTGATCATAGGATAGGATAAATAATGCGACGTTTTTAACTCGACGTGAAAAAAGAAAAAAAAACAATTAAAATAACACAAGCCAAATCAGTTTAATGGAAAGGACAGTACCGTTATTGTTTCGTCGGTTGGCTAGATGCTCAAATGGAGCCCGTACACAAAATAGGAATCCTTGCTTTCGTTCGCGAATAGTGTCTTCAAAACGAGGAAAAGGGTTAAAAAAAACTGTCGAATCATGTCACGCCGCTTTTTTTACAATTTTTACACTTGACTCCCTATATGTATAAAAACAAAGAAAAAATGATAATGACAAAAAAACAATGACAAAAATGATTCGAGACAGAGAATTATATAATGGACATAACGTGGCATCTTCTGGCCCTTTCTACCTTCCTCGTTAAACGAACGCCGACGTGTCTGTCATGGGTGGTTAATTTTCACTGAACTACAAAATAAAACGACACTATTTTGCGCATTAAATGATTTTAAGCTCTTTTTCCTCATTGAATTTTTTCATGCATTTTTAAATATCTCGAATGCGAATGATAACAGTCAATTTAGCTTCGGTCGTGTTTTGTGATATACTTACAATTAATCATAATGAGAAAAAAGCTCCCTTTAATGATCTGGTCTGTAAGTCAACTGAAAGGTGTATCGAGCAGAGATGTTCGTTTCTTTCCTTTATTATTATTATTATTATTATTATTATTATTATTATTATTATTGTTGTTGTTATTTTTTTTTTATTGTCGAGTCCAACAATAGAATTATGTAATATATATATACATATATATCAATTTTTCAATGACTGCAGTAAAGTGCGAACCATGTATTTTCTATTATTAAATATACTAGAACGAGTGAAAGAAATTCAAGCAAACCTTGATGATTAAACTAAAATCGAAAAATATCTTGCGACTGCTCGACCGGAGCTTTTTTTTTTTTACTATAATAAGATCTAAAAGAGCATTTTGCATAATTGATGATAATCGAATTAATGCCATGGTAATGAGAAAAAGTGTAATTAGGTGTGAAAGAAAGGAATGATAGAGAGAAAAATAACGTTATTAATGAAAAAACTGTATAAGAAGCATCAATCTAGCGCCACTGCAATTGTCAGCCATGTAAATATCATAGTTCATAATAAAAAAATAGACAATAGGATGTAAGAAATAATAGTTCCAGGCGAAAAAAAATCCAAAAAGAGGTCGATTTAAGCCGTGATGGCACACCTAGCGAGTGACAGTACTGTTGTGATAATGTGATGAATTTATAATGCTGATTAAACTAATGATGATAAAATTGATGCTATATGATAAGAGTGAAAATCTGTACCATATAAAATCTGTGTCTGATTATGAATCTTGTGTATGTATAATTGGGAATTGTAATGTTTGTGAATATAAAATAAAAAACCAAAAAAACCGAACTCGCAATGCTTGCTTTCTTTTGATTATATTATTCGATTTTATTTCAATATTTTAATGTGCGATTTTACTGATTTATTAACAAAACTGAAAAGTATCAAATTTTACTTTACACTTTTAAACGTTTTAAGCATTATTTCATATTAATTTCCTCTCTAAAATTAATATACGTATATAATGTGTGATTAATTAGAACTGAACATTTCATTTGGTTCTTCCTTATGAAAATATTTGATCAGTAAAATATTATAGTACATTTCTAGTAATTTAATAATAATAATAAAAGTGATTTTACCAACAGTTATTGAAGTGTAAAAAAATTATGTTTGAAATTTTGCTGGTCTCATTGCCGATGATTTTACACGAACAATAAAGATCCTTTACCAATAAATTTCTCAAAAATAATATAATGAACGTATATTTTATAGATAAAAATTCATTTAAATAAAATTTTTATACCGGAAAAGTCCAAATACAATAATAATGCAACTTAGCTAACATTTAATCACTGTAAATTATATTTTGTTTTATTGCAGCATGAAGTGCTGGATTAAATTTTAATAGAATCAGTAATGTGCTTTCGTGTTTTGCAACATTTATGCTTCAACCATACTGCACGTCCAGGCGTAATTATTATACATAAACTAATATAAATAATTTTATATTTATAATAAAATTTAATTTACAGATATTCAATTTTATTGAAATTATATTATCAGTATAATTTATAGGTTCGTGACGAGCAATAATAAGTATGTAAGTAATTAAAATTTTTTATCGAAAATTTATAATTTTATTAAAATTGTAATTGCAAATTGTGATTGCAAATTCAAAAAAGCATAAAAATGATCAGCAAATTTATCATCAATTTTTTACAATTACTGTTTCTGATCTTAATACTTCTGCTTCATAAATGGATTATAGTTTGTTTCTGATATTGACGACTGGATATATGAAACAGAGCCGTCGAGAAATTTGGCAATTTTAATTATTTTTTAAAAATGTCTATTTTTAATATATATATATATATATATATATATATATATATATATATATATATATATATACATTCTTTATCCAAGAAAAATAATGGAAATAAACGAGCCGTCTATGCCTAATATAATAATAGTCACGCGAGGGCTCGATCCGGCGGCTAGAGCTTAATCCGCGCACTTTGTGTCAGAGACGGGAAACCGAAGAAATAGTTATGCGGCACCAGGCGAGGCATTCGTCACGATAAAGCCGCTGATCCTCTCGATCGTTGCGCCGCGCCGCGGCGTTATCGCGCGCCGCCGAGCTAATAAACACAAATGTCCTCAAATCATTGACGGGCTTAGCGGGAAGAAATTGAGGGCGGGAGAATGAAGAATACACGGGGACCCCGGCCCTCTTGGTCGCTGTTTCATTTGCGCGAGGCGTTGTATAAGTTTATATTCCAAGGACCGAGAACGGTATCGGAATTTCAGCTTTGCTGAGGAAACTTGTTTCATTTCTTGACCGTGCAATGCTTTTATATTATTGCGCTCGCGTAAATGCGTGTTTATATACATCGAAGCATGTTTAAACAATTCAAAATGAGCTTTTAAACAAAAAATGTCTTATTTTATGAAATGTGTTTATATTATTTTGAAGATTATGGAGATAAGGACACTTACGGTGATGTAGAATCAATGGGCTTTTTTAAATAGATTATTTATTCAATTTAAAATATTTTATACAATATTTTTAACATCTTGTTGTATTTTGCATTTATATTTTGTGTAAACAGTATATATATATATATTTTTTAAATAATTCTATGATAGACTTAATTGTTTGCTAATATTATAATTTGAATATTTTTCTATTTTAATACTTTATCTTTACATTTAATATTATCGTTATGGTATGAAATATTATAATCATTTTCTTATATTAACGATCGAATCTATTATTTCAGTCGCTAGGAGGAATATTCCCCATAAAATATAGAACATAAGATTTATAAAAACATACGATACTGTAAAATTTTACAATGTAGCAATGGTAGAGAGTTATTCGTACATGATGACGTCTAATTTTTTTTATATACTTACGATGTCAATCGTGTCACATTCAATTCTAATTTTGAACTTTATAAATTAATAATTTGAAGATGTTATTCGCATATTAATAAAGGTAATGATATAATATCATGAATAAAACTGTATCATTTGCAATAATTGTGCAGTATTATTGTTTGTTTCATGCAACAAGCATTGTCAAATAATTTTCTTTTATGATTTTTAATTACACTTATGTTGGCAATGCTCAATTTTTATTTATTTTTTTTATTAAAAGATATACTTTTTATTATATTTGACTTTTGATACATAAGCTATTATCAAGATTTTTACTTAAAGATATTTAAATATAGTTATTAAATAGTGCTTACTGAAAACTCTTCAATTTAGTTTATTATATAATGAAATATAGCAGATGCTCAAAACCTAACTCAAGGACTTTAATTTGCCTGAATATTTTAATTCATCAAGATTATTTTTAAAAGACTAAGCATTCCCGTATGAATCGGTTGGAGAAAGAAAGAAGATAATCTGAAATAAACAATTAAACGTCGAATGATTACACAGAATCACAATTCTCACAAAAAAAAACAACTTGCAGAACATAAATGCATCTTTCTAAATAAATGCTATAATTGTACCTTCGACAATACTCGACTAATAATTCTGAAACAATCATAATCCCTGCACTAACCGAATCCAAACTTTTAAGTCACGATATTTCGCGAATATCAATTTCAATTTATTCACAATCTTTAATCCTATCAAACTCCAAACCCATAAATCAGAAACTTACAATTCCGATCCCAAAACCAACGAGCCCATAAAACCAAATTCACACATCCCAAAATTTATAATTTCAAGTTTGTTTTTGCAATTCTCGTTTTTGTTTTTCAAATGCACAGAAAAGATATTGAATGAGTTCGGTTTTTAACACACCCCCCTCTCCCCGGTCGCGAAGCCACTCATAGGATTAGGTTCGTAGTGATCTTTACGCAAGTTGTTTTGTCCATTGGATTTGTGGTTCTGTGCTAGTCTATTACGCGGCTACGAGCGTTCGGGCGAGTATCAATAGCAGCTGATATATTTTTTTATAAAAATCCTTCGAGCCAAAAAGTTTCCATCTCAAATCTGACACTTTGGTATATATATATATATATATATATATATATATATATATATATATATATATATATATAGAGAGAGAGAGAGAGAGAGAGAGAGAGAGAGAGAACCCAATATTGTCTCGATCAAAGTTATAAGCGTGCCCAACAACGAATCCTCCGCACCTCTTCTTAATACTTCAGCCGGAGCTTGCGCAAGAGCTTGCGCAGCTCGAACTCGAGCCTCGGCCCGAAGACGTAGCCGTTGCCGCGGCCCAACCTGGGCGGGAATCTGGCCGTGATCGGCCACGGCGAGAGCGGCAACAGGGACGAGTCGGCTGGTTGGTCCTCGTCCGGCTCCCCCTGCTCGTCCTCCCCTTGTCCGTCGTCTAGCTCGTGCTTCTGCGCGCGGCGCCGATGCTCCATCAGGTCGAGCAGTCCGCGCACGAGCTCGCGCACCGAGGCTTTGATGGCGCTGGCGGTGACTTCTTCCTCGTCGTTCTCCTCGTCGCTGCCCTCGTAGGCGCGACCCAGCCGCGGGATGAACGTCGTCTCCAGGCGCTTGTCACCGCTGATTGCGTCGTCTACCGATGAAGATGCTGGCACCGCTGTCAGATAGGAGAGTGAGAGGGGGGGACACTACGAGCTATACTTATATACATGTATCTGTTCGAATATTGTTATAGTCTTTGGCGCAAATTGAATTTTAATAATAAATATGACAATTTTTAGTAATTAATCTTGCAAAATACGAAGGAAACTTTGAAAAATATTGCATATAGGACATGGGCTGAAAAGTTTAGAAGTTCTCTTTTTCAGTTATTACCAATCTTTAAAGGACAGCTGTTCCAATTTCGTCAAATTTTATTAATCAGTTTGTGAGTTATTATGCTAATAATGACGTTCCATTTGTTATTTTGAAAACAGCGTATCACAAAAAGTTTTGGTGTTTAATTATACATGGTTTCTTGATGGAAAAAATATTCTCCAAGTGAAAAATGATGAAAAAAGTATTATCGGAACTCCGCTCCAGCAGAAACAACAATAAAATGTTAACTTGTTGACTTATACTGCGACAAACGTGTTCGTAGAGACGCCGATTATATAGAATGTAGCAGATGTCTAAATGAGGCGATTACATCAGATAACATCAAATAAAATAATCCACAAAATGGCTTGCGAATGATCAAAAATTGAAGTTGTGTCTTAACTTAAGTTGTGTCTTAAAACTTAACCAACCGTCATTTGTGCATCGATGTGTGCAAATGAATGAAATGATCGTGAATCCGTCATTTTATTTCGCAACAAAAACAATCGTCATCCGAATGAACCACATCTGTCGAACCTTGTTGAAAATGCCAAAGAAAGTGCATCAATCAGTTGGAATGCTTATCACCTCGGTGTTTGAAAATGCGCATAGTATAATATTCATGAAATACCTTGCGAAGGGAAATACCATTAACAGTGAGTATATTCTTATGAGAGCGTTTGACGACTGAAACTGCAACAAAAAATTGACAGAATATGGCAAAGAAACAATTTTTTTTTTTCATAAGACGATGCACCGTGTCACAAATCAATGAAATCAATGACTAAATCGTATAATTTAGCAAGCTTATAGCTCTCCAGATTTGGCTCCCAAAGATTATTGGCTGGTCGTAGACCTCAAAAAATAAAAAAATTTTTTTGCCGGTAATAGATTTCGCTGGAATAAAGTGGTTATTGATAAAGTGAGGCTTGTTTTCAGACAAAAGATAAAAAATCCTTCTACAAATCAATTGTATTGCTCTTGATGGAGAATAGATTGATCAATAAAGTCCATAGTGAACAAAAAAAACTCGTGTTTTTTTTTGCTAGGCTCGGAACTTTTCAGCCGATGCATTAAGTTCATGCGTAAATCTTAATTAATTAGACCATTCTTTGTTTTTTATATGGCCTTTTTCGAGATAATTGCATTTATATCTATATTATATATCATATGACGAAAGAAAAGTATATATAAGAACGTAAACCAATTGGGATATTATCCTGTTGAATCGATTATTTTTCTGTCGAAAGAATGCTACTATTCCGACAAAATGTATAAAATAAACAACAAATGTATATTCATATGATAAATATACAACTTTGGTTACAACAATTTTTATGGTTTACACGAGCGTGATTCCATTTTCGTCAATCAACACCAACAGTGTATATGTAAAAATCGAAGGATTTAACAGCCCAATAAGCGATATTCATTTTCCAAAATTCGGAAGGCCTTCCACGACGCAAGAACATATTCTAAACCGGGAAGATTTTCATACTATCTCTGATACTTTTTTCACGATAATTAAATCTTGTGTAGATGTATATACATTTATGTAGTATCGCACACACACACTCATCTTACCGGGATGCCCGCTCCAGGACACCGACGAACCGAGAATGTCGCCGAGGGCCGCGATCCTCCTGGCGCTCGTCAGCTTGTTGCTGTTGCCGTTCTTGCTGCTGTCGTTGTTGGCGGACCTGCGCCGCCTGCCCAGTCTGGGCCCGAGCCACATGCGGTTGCCGACGCAGCAGCTGGCCGAGCGAATCATCCGGTTCGCCTCCGGGTCCATCCTCTCCAGGCGTCGGCTTGCCGACCATTCGCTCGAGGGCCTACCACTGTCTGCAAAAATTGTTTCGTACTGTATCAATAATATAATAGAACCAACGGCTATGTATGACAAGGCTTCTAAAGTGCCGATACAGTTCGCCGAGGGTCGAAATTGTATTTCGACCGAGTTGAAATCGCGATTCCAAATGCTTTATACGCATACGTAATAATACCGATTCGAGCTTTATTGACTATGATTTCTATATATATATTCGTGTTTAACTGACTATCGGTCAAAACGTTAATAAATCATAAAGCAATTAATAGTTTCTTCTTCCAATTTTTTTTCTCTTAGTTTTAAGATATAGATGTGAAAATCGTTCTACGCGGTCACTAAATACTATATACTGACAAATTCCCTAAATATATTTTCTTACTTCTAATTGATATGCATATATTAAATATATATTTTATTCAAAGAATTTTTTTTCAATGAAATACCTCACTTTTTAACAAAAAAAATAAACATTTTAAGCAAAAACGGTAAACTAAATCTGGATTAGATATGTTCATAAATGTCCAGTTTTATACAATTATTGACCAAAAAGACACTTTGCATGTCATCGGAATTACACTGAATTACACGATATATTAGATCAGTTACTGAAATACGTCTATGTAATTACTTCGTTTAATCTAGATCAAATCAATTACCCTTGATATGGATGGGGCCTCTAATGGCCTGTCCTTGGTAAGATTCGTAGGAAAGAAGTCTCTTTGGCCAAAATTTAGTAATTTCGTGATTGTGACTTTTGTCATTGAAAAAGGATTGAAACTACATGTAAAGAAATAAACAAACTATATGAAGTGTGAAAAATAGAACATTTTACGTCTCGGTTTAAATTCTCGTAACTCTCTCTCTCTCTCTCTCTATTCGCTGGACTCTATTCGACACGAAATTAGTGTAATAACCGGAAAATATCCCAAGGATAATTGTTGTAAGTTGTTAAAAAACATCTACAAGCGTTTTGACTAATACAATGCTTTATCCGCAATTCCGCAGTTTTTCAGCAATTTTTATATACATCAAACATACACCTTGTATACGAAATATTCGCCTGCGATTCGGGCAAGTCTATACATGCAACGCATCAAAATATTTTACATCGCTTCAATCTCAAAATCAGAACTCTAGAATGAATTTTCGGACGTTGTAACGTAAAGTACCGTTAAAAACCGTAGTGGTGCAAATTGATTATTTTCCATGAAAGGCACGAATCTGCGCGACAAATATAATAAATAAAATTCATGATAAAGTGTATATATATAAATATACAACAATAATCTCGACCTACCGTATGCCCCGGTGGCCGCATCGATCATCGCGATCGCCGCGCACGCGACGATCGCCCAACCTTTGGCTCCGTCCATCGTCCTGATAGTCGTACTTGTCTCTCTCTTCCTCTCTCCGCGTTGTTTATATATTATTATACAACTCGCGATCCTCGACAGAACACCACGGAGCTGCAACAGTATACAATCCGAAGCCACGAATATCTATAGATATATATGCGTGTGGATTTTATTGCGTAAAAACCTTTGTACAGCGAGTCGTATACACGAGAATCAAGGATCGGTTCGCCTCTGCAGTGGTACGTCAGGTGTCCCGCCACTTTTATACATCTCCGGAGGTATTTTCTCTCTCTTTTCTCTCTCTCTCTCTCTCTCTCTCTCTCTCTCTCTCTCTCTCTCTCTCTTCTCTCCCTTTCTCTCTCCCTCGCCCTCACCGTCAGGGCGACGGGGGGTTGCTTCGACGATACCCCCGCCGGCGTCGTGAGAACAGCCGCGATTTGTAACAATTAAGGTGTCCGCGCGACTTTGAGTCGTCCATACGCAATGAGGATCGAGTGCCACGGGCCACGCGGCAATCGACGTTCTATATATATAAATATATATATATATATATATAAAGATCCAACAGAGTATACGCATTTATACGTCAGAGCGGGACGAAACGAATGAAAATCGAGGAAGTTAAAGGCATATTCGTTCGAATATAATTTAATTTAAAAATTTAGTGGTATAGATTTTTGTTGTCGCTATTATTATATACGTATACAGTTAACTTTTTTTCATTACGTACGTATAATAATTGAAAATTATTATGAAGGGACTGGAAACAACGTTGCGCACTGAAATGATTTTTATTGTCGACTTATCGAGTATTGTTTCGAAATGAGAAAATAAATAGACGTAAGCCGCTATATTTAAAGCCTGCCTTTTCAATCTTTGTTCTTTGTATTTTAAATACAAATTCTCATTTCGTTTCAGATTTATCAAGAAAAAATTTGTAATTTTTACGCGGTTTAGTTGTTTTCACAAAGAAAAAAAATTCGACTTGAAACACTTGTAAACGCTTTGCTAAATTCAGAAAAAAAAACTTCGCTATCTTTATCTAATAAAAGATTATTACTTTTAAAATTTAACAAATCGCTTTTTATTTGTTATTGGTATTAAGGGGAGTAAATTAAAGAGGATATAGTACTACAAACTGTATATTTTTTCGGCACAGTAATTATGAAAATAGGATTGATTATATTTATATTTAGATATAATTTTAGTGAAAAAATATGTTTAGTGTACTCATATTTTTATATGATACATATCTTATGCATACAACGTAATCTAAATCATTAAAAACACATCTGATTATTAACACGCGCGTTCTCAGTGCTTTTTCACATATTTAATTGGGCATGAGCACACAGAAAAGAAAACCATCGCATATGAGAAAAGTGACGGCGCACAGAGGGAATTCATTAATTGTTTATAGACACAAATTACATATTAAACATATCTATATATCACTATAAATTAGATACCAAAACGTCAAAATTGAAATGTTAATAAATACAATACGAAGTTTGTGGACAACATATTACTTAAAGTATTTTGTACAATAGATCAGATTCTTTCTTTCTGTCACATTGACACCCGAATTGATATATACGTATATATACATATACACAATAAAACATAAAATGAGATAATATTGCACGTCTTATGAAAACAGTGGACGAACCAAACATGCTAAATCCGCCTGCGAACGCCGTAACTCCTCCCCTCCCCGCCTGCTTTAAATTGAATTCGGTCAATTAACAAGGCTGCTTGGGGAATCCGACTACCATAAATAATAGAGGTACGATCAACGGTGTAAAGGGTCGTTAATCTGACGGAAAAAAGTGTACCGAGAAGCGATGCTGCGAGGTATGTGTCTGTGTGTGTGTGTGTGTTTTATATGATCGGTGCGAATTTGGTGTAATGGGGGGAGGGGATGGAGATAAGCTCAAAGAATATGTTATATGGAAAAATTTTCATATAATATATAAAGTCCTTTATTTGTTAGTTAAGCTTATTTGCGTAGTATATGCATGTAATCGACTATGAGTTCGTACAATAATATTATATACATAGTGACAGGAATAAGTCTACATCCATCGCTGCATACAGACTGCACTGACAATACAATACACTTAATACGCACGATACATTCCATCTAAGCCAAAATTTTAGCTGAATTTGGAAAACGGGATACACTCTGCGTTATTGAAAAATGAAATAATATAGTACGTAATTGCGGAAACATGATACATAATATGTATAGACAAAAGATTGTGTAATATTATGCAAATGTATGATATATAAGTGAACAGATTTGTCCGTTACACGGATATAAGACTAAAAACGAAATTAATGCATTGAGCAATGTACTACAATCTGTATATAAATTAGCATAGATTTCCATGGGGAGTTCTCATTAGTCATTAAAAATTATTTTAAATTATTTTTTAATAAATATCATCAATATATTATGAATTAACAAAAAAGTTTTTTTTTCATCAAAAAACAGTTAAGTAAAATTTTTTTATATATATATTTAAAAACCTTTATTTAAAAGCGTAATCAGAATATAAAGAATTCCCTCTATTAAGAACATGTCTACACTTATGTAGAAGGTAAATAATTTTTTATTCCTCGTGTTCATAGACTAACTATATTTATTTGAAATCTGTATTACCTGAATATTGCATAAACTTTCGAAAGGCGACGATAGCTTTTCGCGTAAAAATATCTGCGACTAAGCGAGATATACATGGGTCATGTTCCAGAGATTGTTAAAGAAAATTTAGTAGAATGGCCGTGACTATTAAAATAATGGCTCAAGCTATCCTGATCAAATTTTTATCAATTATTTGCGATATAAACGTTATACATATACTACTGTGTACAAATATGAGTAAGACTTTTTCAATTCAAACTTCCTGGTTTTATCGATTCGGTTAAATGCTTTTATTTTTAAGTTGGTAGTAAGTACTGTCAGAGTTATTTGTGCCAAATTTCACGCAATTATCTTCATTGGTCATATAGTTACGCTTGTGTTTTGTGAACAAAGAAAAGTTGTCTCTTCGGTTTCTATATTGTCTCAAATTATTCAACAGAGAAGTAGCATTAAATTTTGTGCGTGAAATGAAAGATCGGCCGCCGAAATATTCAGAATGTTGCAGAAGGCCTTTCAAAGAGAAGTCAATATCAACAGCAAATGTTTTTGACTGGCATAAATTGTTCAAAGAAGGTCGAGGTTACGTTGAAGACAAACCACATCAAAGACAACCAAGAACATCTACTGAAGGGCTACGTGTCGAGAAAATCAAAGAATTGGTTCTGCAAAATCGTCGGTTAACTACTAGAGCGCTTGCTGATATTGTTGGAATTCCCATTCTTCCTTTTAACCTACATATTAAAATATAGAGATTAGAAAGATAAAGATAAATATATAATATTGGTCCTATATTTTTTATTAATGCCCGTATAGTAACTATTATCAAGCCCACTAAAAATTGTCAAATGCCCGCACAATATAAGTTTTATGCGATTGACCTTGAATTTTGTTATTCTGTGCCGTAGCTAATATCGCTTTAACTTGTGGAAAAATTTACCTCACTCACGAGAACCATCGATGTTTCTTTTATTGTGATTCTTATTGAATATTATATAATATAACGATAGAATATGCCTTGGGACGCTATAGAATTTCGTGTTCGGGATGATACAATGCGAATTTGTGCTTCATGGTTATAAATTGCACTTATGTCGACTGTTGCAAATCAAATTAATAAATATAATTTAATTTATTTAACTTATAATGCTGTTTATTTAATTTACAGTGCTCATACAGTTATATATTTAAGGGCGAGCGACCTCGTTCGTTCCACAAACTGAGATAGTTATCATCAATCAAATTACAAAAAAAATTCAGAATTTCTTGAAAATTTATGAAAGAAAACATAACTAAAATATAGTAAAAAAACTCTGTAAAATTTTAGATTCAAAAAGGTGGTATTTCCCAGATAATTTTCTACAATATGTATATATATATATATTCTACGGGAAAATTCTACTTTCAAAATATCCAAGTGTCTCTGAAGTCGTGACAACTTCTATGGAGAGTTTCATGTTCGGACGATAGAATATGCCTTGGGACGCTATAGAATTTCGTGTTCGGATGATACAATGCGAAACATTTCGTAGATATATATATATATTAGGAATTGAACTTAGTTATCGACTTTTTGTTTAGATGGTGATATAAGTAATACAAAGTCAGATGTGTCGGATCTCGTACTTATTTTTAAATTTTGGCATTTACCAAGAAAATTCAGTCAATAGGCGCAAGCATTTGTATAAACATTCGAATTTTTTGATCAGTGAAAAATGAATCGTGATAAATAGTTTTTTCAACAGGTCTTTTTGCACTATTTTTATTTGAAAAAAATGTAGTAGAAACTTATCGATTGCTTCAAGAATGTTATGGCAAACAAACTCTATGGCTTACAACATATAAAGAGTGGTTTCAGCAGTTTAGAAGTGGAGATACTGATATTAATGACAAAGAATGTTCTGGACGACCGAGCAAGTTTGAAGATAGTGAATTGCAAGCATTATTGAACGAAAACTCAGCTCAAACGCAGAAAGAATTCACTAATAATTTAGGAGTCAGTGACAGGGCAGTTGAAAAAGGTTTACATATGATGGGAAAAATTGATAATGAAAGAAAATGGATGCTACACGATTTGACCGAAAGTGCCATTATGAATCGATAAAATATCGTACTGTCTTTGATTGCCAGACAAAAAAGAAGAGTTTTCTGTGGCATATTGAGACTGGTGATGAAAAGTGGATCTAGCATGATAATCCTAAGCGGAAAAAGTCATGGGTGGACTCAGGCCAACCCAGGCCACCAAAGCGGAACATCTACGATCAAAAGGTATTGCTTTGCATTTGGTGGAACCAACAGGGTGTGTTGTACTAGGAGCTGCTAAAACCGAATGAAATTAGCACTGCCGAGGTATACAAATGCCAACCGAATGATTTGCAACAGAAATGGATCGAATATATATCAGCAATCGCGAGCAATAGGCGCAAAGTCATTCTCTTGCATGACAACGCTCGATCACATGTTGCGAAAGCCGTCAAAAACACCCTGTTGTAGCTTGAATGAGAAATGTTGCCGCACCCAGCATACTCACCAGATACAGCACCTTCTGATTACCACCTATTCAGAAGATGCAGCACAACCTCGTTGATATGCACTTCCGACATGTTCAAGAAGTGCGAGAATTTGTGGATGATTGGATCGCCTCAAAACCACGATCGTTCTTTCGCCACGATATCTTCATATTGCCAGAAAGATGGTAAAGTAGTAAACAACGACGGAAAATATTTTGATTAAGCTAACGTGTATCTATTTTCCACCATGAATGTCTTTTTTTCGTTAAAAAGGATCGGAAACTAAATTCGCGTCCTAATACAATAGTTTCGGATTTGTCATTTCTTCTATTCAAACTGAAAAAAACATGGCCCCTAGGTCACTTCGAATATAACGTAACATGTGAAAACAAAAAGATAATTTGTCTTGACAAATGAATTTAGTATGATATGACATACTAACCATCTTATAAGAGAAGATGGGGGAGACAGAGAGAGGGAGAGACATTATCCCAGACAAGAAAAAATAAAATGTACAACAATATATCGACAAGGTGTGGGTAGTGTCAGATTCACCTGAAGAACAAAAAGGATAACACCGACTAAAGTCACATCTTCTTTAGAATACTAATCCCAAAGTTGAATATGACCATTCGTTTTTTTTTTTGACGCGGGGAGGGGAAATCTTTTAAAGACACCTCTCTAAGAGAGGTAGTGTCGGATTCATGGAGCCTTTGCTCGCATGCCTACCGACTAAAACCCCTCCCCGCAGGGATTCCTACCCGGAGGTATCATTCCCTTTACCTGTTGGGATAAAATATTATTAAACGGAACGGTGTAGGGGTTGGGGAGTAGGAGTGGGATGTGGATAGGGGAGGAATTGGTGAGTTTAGGGGCTCTGCCTTCTTGGGGGCAGAGGCTTACGTACGAAAACGAAGCACGGAGTGGCCGGTAGTGGCTGATGGGGTTACGGATCGCTGATCAGGTGGCAAGGCCTCCTGTAGCGATCCGTCGATTTAGGACGAATGCTACTCAGGGATTGGATTCTTGAGTTCGGGTGCTGTTTAATTGAATCTCTCAAATTTTTGGCGAATTTGTTCGCGTAGTCGTTGAGAGCAAGAAGGTTAGTTTCCTTAAGTACTTGAGTGTTCCTTAAGTACCAAGGGGTGTTCAGGGAAGAGCTTGGCAGCCTCATGTAGGTGCCTTGGTGTCGCTGAAGTCTTTCTAGGGGGACGGACCCCCAGAGGGGGATGGGGTATGTGGCAATGCTCCTGATGATGGTGGAGAAGGCTCTGGCCTTTGTTCTGGGTGACAGGGTTTTGCTATGGAAGAGAGGTTTAAGCTTTAAGAAAGCTTCAAGCATTTTGCTCCTGGTGAGGCGGAGGTGTTTGTTCCAGGATAGGTTCCTGTCGAACGTCACTCCGAGGTATTTGACCGATTGGCTCCACGGGATGGAGGAGCCTTTGATCATTATTTTTGGAGGGGTGCGGTTTTTACGGGAGATGAAGATTGCACTGGACTTGCTCTCGTTGATAGAGAGTCTCCACCGTGAGTACCAGTTGATGAGGTGTGGGAGAAATCTGTTTAGCCTTGAGGTGCTGTGGCAAATTGTTTTAGTGGCGTCTATGAGGGCAATATCGTCCGCGTAGAGTGCCGTGGTAATTGTATCGTGTATGGGAAGATCATCGCAGAAAAAAGTAAAAAGTAAGGGGGAGAGCTTAGACCCTTGAGGGACGCCAGCTGAGATGGCCTTTGGAGCGGAAAGGGAGTTGCCTACCCTAACTCGAATAAATCGGTCTGATAGGAACGACTTTATTATCCTGATCAAATAATGGGAGATGTCATTGGCAATGAGCTTGAAGACGAGCCCGTCATGCCATACCCTGTCGAAGGCTTGCTGGACATCTAACAGCAGCATCGTTGTGTGCAGCCGTCTGTTCATGTTGTCAGCAATGAGTTCCGTAACTCTGAGAAGTTGGTGACAGGTGCTGTGCCCTGTGCGGAACCCATGCTGACAGTCAGGTATGAGGTTTTTTCTGGTGACCGAGGTGGAGAGGCGTTTTAGGATAACGCTTTCGGCCACTTTGCTTAGGGAGTTTAGAAGACTGATGGGATGATAGCTTGCGGGGTCGTTGAGGGGCTTCCCGGCTTTTGGAAGACAGACCACTATGGCCGTTTTCCAGGCCTTGGGAAAGTATTGATGTCTCATCATTGCGTTTACAATATTGTAGATGGACATGATGTGTTTGTGGGGGAGGATTTTTAGTGTGTTGTTATTGATTTTGTCAATACCAGGGGCTTTCTTGTTTTGAAGACTGCGAATGATGTCGCGTATCTCTTTGGGGGAGGTAGGGGTGATGTCCCTGTTTGAAGGGAGGAAGTGTTGAGCTGTCTGGGTGACATGCTCATGAAAGCGTGAGAGTTCTGGTGCGCTGGGTAGAGGAGAGCACTGATTGCTGAGAGATGATGCGAAGATCTCGGCCTTTTCTTCAGCGAGTGAGAAGGTTTGGCCATTTTGCTTGAGTGGTGGAATGCAAGGGCGACTGCCTCTTATACATTTTATCACCTTCCAGACGTTTTTGGGGTGAATTTCGGCTTGAGTGATGAAATCGTTGAAGCGGCTGTTTCTTAGCTTGTTTATCCGAGAGTGGATGTCCCTTTGTAAGGAGTTGAGTTGGGTTTTAAGAAGTGGAGTTCTAAGATGTTGCCATTTCTTCCGGATTCTATTCTTTTGCTTAATTAGCTTCAAAATACCGTCGGGGAGGTTATTATTAGTGCCCTGTGGAGGGCGGAAGAATGTAGTGATTTTAACAGCGTGGGTAATGTCATTAGACAGGGAGGTGATTTCTTCCTCGATTTGAGAGATCGATAATATGGGTCTGCATCGAAAGACTGATGTCTCTAGGTTGAATTTGAGATGTAGCCAGTCGATGTGTTCTGTCTATGACGGGAGAGAGATGTGTGATGCATGGAAGGCGAGGATCACCGGGCTGTGGTCTGAGCTCAGTGCACAGATAACCCGGGGGTCGCTTAGGGGTGTGATATTTTTGGTGAGAAAAATATCGAGAATGTCTGGTGCGTGTTGTGGGGAGCCCGGAAAATGGGTAGGGGAGGGAGGAGTTTCCACTGTAAAATCATGCCGAATAGTTTTTCTGAGGAGGGCGCGGCCGTTGCTGTTTCTGGAGCCGCAGCCCCAAGAGGGGTGCTTAGCATTTAGGTCCCCGGCGATGATTGTGGGGGTGTTGCTGCTGAGAAGCAAGGCAAGATCTTTAAAGTTGTTCTGGAGTTTCGGAGGGTTATAGCATGCAATTACCCTCAAAGGACCTTTTTGGAGGGAAATTTCAACCCCTATTGTCTCGCAGATGGAGGCAGTTGTAATTCCACTGTGGCGGTAGGATTTGTGGACGAGGATTGCCACGCCCCCACAGTTGGAGTGCTCTCTGTCCTTCCTATACGTGATGTAGTTTGGAAGGAAGAATTTGTGGGATGGGTTGAGGTGGGTCTCTGTGATGCAGGCGATCCCGAAGTTTTCCTCCTCCAAGAGTTGGAGGAGTTATAGAGATCTATTTCTGCAGAGGATGCCGTTGGCGTTCCAATGACCATTCGTTTGAGCTGGCCTGGTATTAATACTTTAAGCGGACTACTTTGAGTGGATGCTCGTGATTCAAGACGCCACCTAGTGGCCGTTGGTGAAACTGATTATTAAAACCATTAAATTAATTTATTGATAAAAGTAAAATGATTTTCAATAAAAAACATAGCCTTTTCCAAAGATGATATAATATATATTTTGAATTTCAGAACAATTTAGTATTTCAATTCAGTATTTCAATTCAAAATCAATTCAGTAAACAATTCAGTATATTCAGGTTCAGTATTTTTTTATTTAACGTGTACAAAGAAAAACACTCTTTGCCTTTATAAATTAGTATGATGATGATATATATATATATATATATATATATATATATATATATATATATATATATATACATATACATATAGTTTCAATAGTAATTATAACAAAAGTAAAATGAGCGATGTATATCAAATTAATTATTTAAATAAATATATTTATACCAAGTTTATCTTGTTTAATGTGTAAAAATATGTTGCTTCATAACTAAATAGATTGAACTAAAAGTTTAGTTAATTTGATGATTCCTATCAGCTATTCTTAATTGTGTAAAATTATTCCGTTGTAATCCAGTGACTCAACTTCAAATTCATTTTTGAATTTTCTAGTCATAAACGTTTTTTTAATTATGACTGTACATGAATTTATTTAGCTATTAAAACTTAATCCATACACTGAATTAGAAAAAGTGTTTAAGTAAGTATAGCTTTTTGTCAATTTAATTGATGTTTTTTTTGTTTTAATATTATGGAATTCTTTTGTTGTTTCTTATAAATAATCATCTTTGTAATATCTAAATATATAAAAGCAATTTATGAGTTATATGAATATAAATAAAGGAACATAACAAATAGATTGTTTAAATCTTATTAATTGAATCCTGTTTCTTTTTCTTTAACGGCTTTTTTAATAATTCAAGTAACAAAAAATAAATGGTTTTCTTATCTAACATCTTATTAAGCAAGGAACTATAATTGACTATTAATTTTGATATAATTTTATTTAAAGTTTTACTTTTAATTGGATAATGACAAATTTTATGAGCAGTTTTTATTAGTTAGTAAATTAACACTTTAATTTTAAATTACATTCTAACATTTAGTGTCGCATGCACCATATCTATTTGAGATGAAATATGTTTCTTATATAAAATATGAAGATATTTTTGAAATTGTAAATAATTAAAGTTCACGTAAATTATATATAAATTATTACATTATATTCTATTTCCTATTATATAATACATGTGCATTAAATAATAATCTGGACATATTGACTCAAATAAATAATTGATACCATTTTTAAACAATGCTATATGACAAGCTATAAGAAAAGATTATAATACTAGTAAATTTCAGTATGTTACTGGATCAAAATTAATATTATAATTCATTTTCGTAATTTAAAATAAACCAATTCAAAATGGTATCATTCATTAATATATGAAAAAGCAAAATTTTTTATGTGTAGTGCCGAATTTGATTAGATATTTGAAGAAATATAATAGTATTGGTATGAATATATATATATATATATATATATATATATATATATATATATATCCTACATATATTTTTCATTATTATTCTAATTTTAGATTTTTTAGTTATGTTTAGTTTAGATATTTCTGCAATTGGATACTTTTCCTAACGGTTGGATTAAAGGCAAATGTAAAAACATAATGTAATAACTTCATGCGTATAATAATTGAAGAAATATCGAGAAATATTCCAATCTTATAAAATTATTAGCATTTAATGAAATTATATCTTTATTGGTCCATAATGTTTATAGACTTCACCACCGTTCACCACTTTATCATTTATTTCGTTTGATAAACATAGCTGTCCAAAAATACCTATAATAATAATTTAAAATGTATATTTTAATAATATTCTATCTCGCCCCTCCCCTGAATCATTGAGAGTGTTTAGCCTGTACTCCATATTCCTTAGAAAGAGTCATCAAGGAAATATATAAGAATAAGTTTCTATAGTACACAGGTATACCTGAAGAACTTTTCCATTTCTTATATACTACTTTTTGCATATTTCCCATTTTAAGGTTAAAGAAATATTATATGTATATATAACGTAAAATTTTAATTATATAATTAATAATATTTACAGAAGTAATAAAAGTGTTTATAGAAGAATAAATTATTGACTTCCAAAAGAAAAAATGTAATTTTTATATTTTTATGTATCATGATAGATATTGATATTATATTAAAGTTATTTACTTATGGGATTTATGGGAAAAATGTCTTGTGCCAAAAATGATTTTTGAAGCAAATGCCTCCTCATCGATCTACCGCTTACAATGATAAATATGTCTGATTATATATATGCTATCATTATTAATCGAATATCCATTATGACCGTACTGGCTAAACTTAAGAAGAATGAATGTGTGCGCGCGCGTGTGTGTGTGTGTGCGTGTGCGTATGCATCAAATAAGATATTTATTCTAAAATGAAAGATTTATATATTATATAGATTTGTATATAGTAGAAATATAATATTTAATAAAATGTAATAAACCATTCAACGGTACGTATAACTAAATCTAATACATCTTTTTCCAGCGCTTTTCCACGCGTTAGCCGATATGTCACGTCGCACAATATACCTATATAGGTATTATATGAAAAGCACACATACACACACACACACACACACACACACGAAAGGGTGCCGTGTTGTCAGACAGGGAGGGGCGCTAGTCGGTGCATGCGCGATGGCATCGCGCTGCGTCCATCGGCTTCTCCACTCCGACCCGCGGATATAATAATAATAATAATGATAATAATAACAAGACCGGCGACAATACACACGATACAGCTCCTCGCGTCTTCTGGGAGCCCGTCGAGCTCAGCTGCGCCGAGCGCTTGCGCCTGCAACGTGTCCTCGCGCGTATCATTAAAAACGTCGCGACGACGCTCGCGAGATGCGCGCCGCGACGCCCGGGGCAAGCTGCTTCGTAATACCCGCACTTGCGTGGGTTCTCCGCACATATATATATATATATATATATATATATATATATATATATGCGTATTAAGCAAAGGATCGCGTGTGAGGCTTCTTCGCCCCTTCTCCTCCGCCTCTTTCACCCCTTTCGATCCAGGAACAGTAAGAGGGGGGGGTTGGGAGGCTCGGCTCGCGATATTTTTCTTAGCTGATGCAGCAGCAAGCAGCCTCCCTCCCGCCGCGCGTACGTCCGATGCCCGCGTGGCGCGGCGGGAGGGGGGACTGCCCTAATATAAATTTTTATACTTCGGCACACTTGTGCTTCCCGTCGGATTTCGGACAGGGCGAGCAGCCGACGCGCGGAGGTCGTCGTCGTTAGCCCTGGGGGGGGGGGGGGCAACGTTATATCCACCTCCGCAGCGACCCGTCGTCCCGCATGATACCCCGATAGGGGATGTATCGCAAAAAGCCTCGACATATATAATAACGGGGATATGAGGCTTGTTTCCTCTCCCTGGGGGTCGTGAGGGCGGTGCGGGGGTGACGATTTTTCGAGGAGTATATTATAAAATAAACACGTGTATATATATATATATATATATATATATATATATCACATATGTATCTATATATGCATCAGTTGTGTACTTGCACTGTATATTATTTATAGATATATGGAGAGCAGCGCGTGCAAAAGGGATGAGGGTGTCATAAGTGCGCAAGGGAGTTAGCTTCCTAATACATACATATATACATATGTATATATGAACGTATGTATGATAGGTAGATGCATCTGAACTTCTGTTTCGTTGCTTCAAAGGATATTGAAACGAATTTACGTACCAGGAGTTCTTTTTATTAACGTATCGATGATTTTCAAATCATCTGATATCATTTGAAATCAAAAGAAGAATATATAGAATAATTTCAATTGTTGAGAAAGTATGCACAATAGACAAAACAAGATCCATTCGACCATGTATAGACAGAATTTTTTGGTTTTTAAGAATAGATAATTAAAAACGAAAAATATAGAACAATTTGTAATTTACGTTGAAATTATAGTAACAAAATTCCATAATAATTTGGACCAGTCATAGAGTTTCAAAGAACTAATCATGAAACTTTCAAAGGAAAATTAGAAATATATTTTCAACTGACCCGATGATAATTTATGTACATCCCGATAAAACTGATTTTCAAATATTTTACTACAAATCAGGGCCGTCCTTAGCGTTCCAAGCCCCTTGTGCGAAAACTCAACTGCGCCCCTTGTAAAAAACGAAGAAAAATTTATGAAACGATATATTTAAAAAGGACAGAAAAATTAATTAATGAATTTCGTTCGTTTATTTCTTTGCTGGAAATTCAGACGCCATGTAGGTACCTACGAAAAATCTCGCTGGAACTACACTCGATTGATACATTTCTATCTCATGGACTTTTCCATTTACAAGAACATGATTCACCTAAACAAAATGAAAATTCTTTAGTACTATTACAAATCGTTCAAATAATGCTAATTCTTCCGCCAATTGTTCAAAAACTCTTTGTTATACAGATGTTTACAAATTTACATAAAAATTAATTTTTCAATTTTAAAATTAATATAATACGAATAATATAAATATTATACAAATATAGATAAATAGAATGCAATAATATGTAATTAAATATTATAGAACATAGTTTTAATAATATATTTATTTAAATTTCTGATATTAAATTCAATAAATAAGGTCATATGTTACAATATCTTTACCAACTTATTTTTACGCGTTAAGAACTATTTTGTGCTTTCTTTTGCCTTTCAATAGTTTGTTTATGTATTTATACTGTTGTTAGCATCTAAACTACACTTAAATTCTTCTATACAGTTACTTCTAAATCTTTGTCAACGCTCTTCCATATCGTGACCGTCAATTTCTAAGAAATTCTAATAGGCAGTGACGACAAGAATTTATTAATGTAAAGCTTATTATGTTATTTCTGAAAACGTGCTTTTTTTAATTCACGGAAAGCAGAAAAGTATTAACACAGTTCTCTGCGGATTTTAAATATTTTCATGATAAACCCGTTTCATTGCAGCAACTAAAACTATTTTATGATATTTTCATACATTTACCTGATATGAAAATATTTTTTTGTATTTCAGTGAAATTTACTTTATAGGTCTTTAATATTTCTGAAACGATAAAAATTCGTCGGAAACATTATATATGTACAAAAATTATTTACCAAACGTGGGTATGCGATATGGTCGTACGACATCGACAGACGGACTTTATCAACAATCTAGCATGTATAAGGAGTATATATGTATATAATATGAAGTGCGATGAAGTGTATATTAAAAGTATATAAAAAAAAAAGAAAATTAAGATCGATTACCATATACGTGAGTTTGCAAGTGCGCCAAAGCACTTCTTGTATGCGCATGCATCGATTGCCACATACACAAGTTGTTCTGGCATACCCACATACACGCGCGCGCGGGCGCACACACGCATAGACGAATTAATATAACTATGGCGAACGAAAACGAGTCCGCAAGTGTGCTTTTTATTATACACAGAGCGGGCGTCGACTCCGGATACTTATGCGGCCTATAAGCCTATAAACAAATCCCTCGTTTCATTTGGAGCTCTTTGCAGATGTGCGCTCGGGATTTCTTATGCACATAATAATAATAATAATAATAATAATAATAGTATGGGTTCTTCGTGAAAGCAATAATGAACGAATTTTTCGAATATATATGTCCGAAAATTGGTGGAAAATGTTCCACTAAGTACCGTAATATTTATTCTAATAGATTTTTTATAAGTTTTTTTTTCGTCAGATTTCATTGGGTTACTATAGAAGGCCAAAAACTGTATATGAATGGATTTTTTTTTCTTTACTTTATTTAATTTCTAGCTCTTTGGGGTTAATTGTTTTTTTTTACCCATCGACACATTGATATCACTTTTTACATGTTCGAAATCGATGTAAATCATTTATAAACGTCATGATGAAAATTAATGTAAGATCCCGTGCAGTCTTCGGTCAAAGCTTTTAACAGAATTCAACAGAGATAATTGAAAGAGATATCGCGCCAAACCATTACAAACATCGAATCAGGATAAAAAAAGGAGCCACTTGGTAATAAGCTCGAACTTCTAAATAACTAAATTTCTCTGTTCCATTTTTGTTTCAGATTCTATGAAACGTATAGAACTTATTTGCAGATTGACTTCTGGGCTCTGTATTCTACTGAAAAAAAAAACAAACTCCCATAAACGTTTTTGCGGAATGTCTCTGTAAATTTTGGCCTCGAATTCTTTAAACGTTTCTTACTTTGGAGAGATAAACACTGACACACGTCGCTTCATTTACGGCACCAGGCTCCTATATATATATATATATATATACACCATATATAATCTTGTATCCATCCCCTGTTTTCCATGACCGCAAGTTTCTCTCTCAAAATCCCACTTGGAAGTTACTACGTATATGTATAAAAATCAAAATTTGCTTCAATAGATTGTATCTATTAATTGGAAAAATTGAAATAATCGTACTTGCTCTGCTCACAGAAACAAACTACTAGAATGTATTTATTTAAAATTATAAAATCTTTTTAATACGAGCGTAATATAATGAACTATTTTTTTCGTAAATAATTTCAAGAAATATTTTAATCGTTTATATAATTATTATTACACATACTTAGCTTCTTCATCGTGTTATCGTGTATACTATAAAATCTATATAATGCGGTATCTTGGATAAAAATTAAGTCTTTCGTATATTATATATTATATATATTCCATATTATACATTGTACATGCATTTATTAAGATACATCATTTTGAACTTTCCTATTATTGCTTCAACAAAATTATTCCAAATTCTTTATACTCATCCATGAAATATACGCACATATAAATCGTAATATATTATATATATATATATATATATATATATATATATATATATATATCTGCACACAGCTATGATATACACAACTGAGTTATGAATACTGTCAATCGATAATTGAAAAATGTTACCGACTCCTTTGAATTATTTAATATTAGTTATAAAATTAATCAGTTTAATAAGTGAAAGTAAAATAAAAAATATAATATATTTAATTTATCGTAGTTTTGTTACGAATTCTATATATGTATATATTTTCGTTATTTCAAATAGATGATACAACAATTGCGAAGAGGAAATTTAAATGTCCTGCGGTCATTTAAATCTTAAATTTAAAAGAAAGCGTTCGTTTGTTTTTTGTATTATGTTTATATATTTAAATATAGGTTAAGGGTTTTAAATTGATAGTTTTTTAAATGCATTTGCGAATTTAATAATTTACTTTTAATGTATATAGTTATAATAATTGCGTTTTGTATGAAAATTTTATGTAATTCTATGAAAAGTTTATTTATAAATTATAATAATAAAAATTAAAAAAAATAGGTAAATAAATAAGACTTACTAAGTATCCATAGAGATATAAAATAAATGATAAATGTAAAAAAAAATATATGATGTCAAATGTTGACAAATGGAATTTCTAGGTCTTCTAGAAATTCATTAAACAAAAGAAGATAATTAATTTAAATTTAATTATAAAAAATAATATTATTAAAAATAAAAAAAATTCTATTTGATCAAATTGAACAGTCTCAAATGTTTGTAAGAAAGACAGTGGAAATTTTTATAAATGTTTTTAAAAATACAAATAAATATAATATGAAAGTAATATTAGATATTGTCGGGACACAATACTTTTATACAGTCCTGTGATTGAAAAATAACATTTATTTCATAAGTAAAAACAGGTAATTCGAGACGCCGGTGCCGTGCCCGGAAAACTAAAGGTTTTCGAAAGCTGTAGTTTTGAATGCATGTTTTTACCTGGTGAAAAATCTGGGAATTTTCGAAAGCTGAAAACTCTATAAAATTATAGAGATAAAAACACCAACTCTACATGATAGAGAAAGATTCAATTAAGGTTTGGAATATTCCGGGCCGAAAGGCTGCGAGGTGAAGCGCCCCGAAAGTTCTAATGCAACTTTCAAGTTTTTCGGAAACGTTTGCAATCGAGGGAGGGGGCAATCTATAAAAGCGTGAGCGCAATCAAGACATCAGTTCTCTTTTCACTGGATTTCTATTAGGTGAGTTGTAATTTAAATAATAAATTATTTATTGAAAACTCTAAACAGTTGATTGTTCTAAAGGTCCATTAGTCAAGAACAAAAAGGTTAGATGGAAAGAAATGATTTATTCAAAATTATTGAATTCTTTTTCGAAGTGTGCAGATCATACAAATTATTAATAAGTGTATGTGATATAGAAAACTCTTACGATTATTTTCATATGAAATAAAAATAATTTATTTAAAAGGTTAATTTTTTTTTAATAAAACTTTTATTTGCATACATATGACAGTTATTTAGCATTAAATTAAAATATTTTATTAAATTTTGATAACAATTTTCTTTTTCATACTTATATAGATGCAAAAATTTTAATTATGGTTATACAATATTTGACTATAGGATATATAAATTTTGTGAGAAGTTAAAATGTAAAACGAAAGATTCAAAACAAGGAGATATGCAAATATCAACAAAAAAAACGCCGAAATTTATACTCTAGCCATAGAAACAGCAATGTCGCATTAAACTTGAACTTTACAATTTTCTCGCTACTCCCTTTCCTAGTGTAATTACACTGTTAGATCAATACCGAAAATTCGCTCTATATAGACAAACAATATACGTACACACACACACACACCATCTCTCTTTATCTCTCTCTCTCTCTCTCTCTCTCTCTCTCTCTCTCTCTCTCTCTCTCTCTCTCTCTCTCTCTCTCACTTTCTCTCACTCTATCTCACACACACACGCGGCCTCTCAAGTTGGGCGGCGTATTTGCAATCCAATGCGCTAATTCTAACTTTTCGCGATAATATTACTTTATCTATTACATACGCCCACGCGCTTTGGCTTTCCCACAGGCTCCGCCCCGTGCAGCTAACGGGTGGCGGCGGCTACGACGGAATTTCCACCGAGCATCCGATTCGCCAAATCATTCGGCCGCCATAATATCCCTCGAGCGTTGGCTGTTCTTGTTTCTCTTCCCTTTCTCTCTCTCTCTCTCTCTCTCTCTCTCTCTCTCTCTCTCTCTCTCTCTCTATCTCTCTCTCTTTCCCTCGTTTTCTCGCCGAGTATTTGGCCTGGCCCATCTATATAAAAGCGATGATATTGCCCTTTTTTTAGAATGCTATAATTATATCAAGGCTGATTTCTCTGAATAAGGATAAAAATATGTTATTTAATTTTATAGCAAATTATCTGGATTTAATTCAAACGTTGATGTGATCTTAAGTCGAGTAGATATTTTGTAAAATACGATTCTTGATCATAGACGTACGAACAATGGATTTGTTTATTTTTCTTTAATTTTTTACGCTTAGATTTAATATTAAATTTTATTTAAACAATTAATTAGTAGATAAATGCATGAAACCTCCAGGCAGAATCATTAAAAGTTCATAATACGCTTTTCCTATAATGAGAAATAATTATGCACCTAATTTTCTACAAAATCTCTATGGAAAGATAAATCAATATTAATATGGTAAAACAGAACAGATAAGCAAAAAGATAGTTGCGTAAATAATTAAAATTGTATTGAGATGATTTTTTTGGCACTTGTGATATGAAATACCAGCTAAAAAGTTGCGCGTAAGTTAATTTTCACCTCGTAAGATTTACACTGCCTCGCGTTTCGTTACTGGGATTAAAAGCCGTATACGCAAGGCGATATAAGCGAATTTCGCATACGCGAGTCGAACTGAAATGTAACCGCGATTTTGTAAGTATTTTTGCAAAAAGAATTACGATTTTAATGATCAAATATGACAGAGAAGGTTTAAGGAATGCTTATGTTATTACATTCGAGAAAATAGGAGGCTAAATGAAGAACAATAAGAAGAATAATTTCTATCTAATCGAAGTCAATTTCTATATTTAATATAATAATAATTTCTATAGATTTAAGTCATCCCGAATGCGTAGAAGAGATCGGAGTAACGTGACTTTCTATATTTTTGCGATTGAACGAAGTATTCTCTTAAGGTACAGTAAGCAATACTAATGGAACAGAATGGGACGCATGTAGAAATGGAATTATGTTTAACGATGATCGATCTTTCAAATTTCTCAAAAATTCAAACTCTACTGGATGAGAAAGGAGAGGGTTTCGCTCTCTATTCTCGTTTTACTTCTTGTTCGAGAATAACGCGCGATAATGCGCCGATAAAAGATACTGTATTCATAAGTATAATAAAAATGAATTAATGTAATACGCATTATTATACGGCACGAGGGGAATTGAGATGAGATTTAATGTGAGTTGTATAATCAATTATTAACTATTACGTAGATAATTATTGTAATCCATTACAGATCAATTATAAACTCGCCGATAATAAACATATGAGCGTATTGATAATTGTGCGAGAGACGCCCACTCGTTTCATATAAACATGTATAGAAATTGATAATTAGAGCTCAATATCTTGTTGAAGTTCTAATTCTGAATTCTCTCTCTCTCTCTCTCTCTCTCTCTCTCTCTCTCTCTCTCTCTCCACCCGTCTCCCTTCATTCGCTATTTGCATCCATCTCTTCCTCACTTCTCTATCTTTCTTCCTCTAAAAAATAATATGTATACGTTTGTTTGATTAATTTAAAATAAAATCACTTTTTAATCGAGCCCCCTACATGGATAACATGCATCTATTATACTTTAACGTCAAAAAGTATAAATTTAAATGTTTTTTTTTAAATCAGCAGCTAACATGCATTTTCAGCTTTACGCTCCCCCGTCTCTCGGGAGTAAAGCGCTACATTTATAAACAGTGTACTTAGCAGTAATATCTAGTATAGAATCAAATTTTCGTCACACTGTTATTCTCAGGGTTAATTGATGTTGCTTAATTATTATTAGATTTCTTTATTTATCTGTTTAGGAATTTATCAACGCACGCGAATTAATAAATCTATAATATTAATCATCATAACAAGACTATGATTTCGTATAATTTGATTTTTAATAATATTAATTTGATCTTTGCGTTGTATAATGAAGAGCAGCATTAAATCCTTTTCCCCTCCGGCGAACTATTCAAAAATACGCGTACAAAAATCCCCAATCCGTTCTTTGTACGTGTATAAGTACTCTTTCAATAATACCTGGTTTTATTGACTTGGAATGTTCGCGCGTACGTGATAATCGATATCTCAGTATCGGCATAATGAAAGAAAAATATTAGAAGATTTTTTTCTTCGACATTCTCTCAATTAACAAATGGAATCAATTACTGAAAATAATTCGATTTCAATTTGATTTTCTTCCAGATCGGCGCATACTTTGTTTTTAGAGACGTATAAAATTTACATATATATTTGTACTAATTTTCGTTTTTATTGTAGATTCGCTGATAGTAAAAAAAATTCCATTTGAAGATGTACATTTAATATATCCAATATTAAATATATAATCCTTTGCATAATGCAAGAACGGAACTTTCCGTGGTGTTAGCCCGTCGACAGTTCACGCGATCGCAGCGTCGGGCCACCCGTGCCGCCGGCATACTGCCCAGGCGGTAAACTCTGTCCTCCCTGCCTTCTGATCACATTTTCTTTTGTTTTCATTTTAAACTACTAATGTAAGCGCGAATACAGTATATTGTTACTACACACACAGGCATGCGCGTATACACACGCGCGCGCGCGTGATCACACACACAAAATGTTGGTATGAAGCTGTCCAGGGGGTTTTGTAATATTTCAATATTCAAAATATATATATATATATATATAGATGAAAAAAACCAGGTTGATATAGTACTCATTTTAATAACAATATAAATTAACGAATGAAGAAAATTTTTTTTAAAAATCTAGAGGATTCAAAAAAAAATTTTACAAAATTTTTTCAGGCCCGTAACAAATTCTGGATCATAATTGGAATCCGGTTTCACAATAACCTAAAATCGTTCTGTAAACTGTGCATATTTATTTATTTAAAAAAATAACAGAGATCATTTAACTTTAAAAAGTAAAATTATTTGCACCCGATTTATAATATATAACATTTATATATAAACTTTACTTAAATAATGCAGGATAGAGGCCACGCATTAGGGGGAGGAGCGGAAGTTGATTCTTCGTGCAAGATATATATATATATATATATATATATATATATATATATATATATATATATATTGTTGCATTAGCGGTTGCAGGAAGTTGATCCTTTTTTGTCGCGTGAGACATTTTACACCCGCGGCGAGACGACGGATTGGGTACAAGTGTCTGCGAGAGTGATTATAATAATTAATTTTTACACTATTCTATCGTTGAACTATTTATACTATATAAGGTTTTGAAGAGCCAACGTAATATTATTGAATATTTGAATTTATTGACAGCTTATTGTGTTCGGAAAAAGTCTGAATTTTTTTAGCATCTAATGGTCTTGGATAATTTGGTTTATTAAAAAAAAAAACAAATTTTAGTTTTGTTTTATTTTATGCCGAAGTTTCGGATATCACTTTATTCAATTTTCACCCTCTTCTCAAGACAAACAATTCATTGAAAGGTGAAAAGTTCAAATATAAATAGTACGAATGAACTATTAGTCAGTTATATGACTATTTATATTCGAACTTTTTACCTTTAATGGGATTTTTTGCTTTGAGAATGGATCAAATTAATCAAAATTAATGAAAACGATATATACGTCGGCATAAAATAAAACTAAAACTGTATTTGTAGCAAATCAAATTATCCAGACGGTATCGGGACCTTTATAGGCTAAAAAAATTAGTATTTTATAATACAGATAACGACTGTTCGACGGATCGGTGGCCCACCCAAGTGCAAAATGGTGACAAGGCTCCTCGGACGAAATTTCTATCTCTTTTTTAGTAATTTGTGTGTGTATATATATATATATATATATATATATATATATATATATATATATGCACCATCGGACCCGAGTAGAAAGTTGAAACGCTTGACCTTGCGCATCCTCTCGCGGTCCATCGTCGTTCGTCTTAGGGCGCAGCGACACGCGCACGTGTTTACAGTAAAGTCAGGCACGCGAACACGCATTTTTTACCGGTCTTGAACCAACCGAATGACTACCAACCTCCCGATAGTCCCAATTCGTTCCGCGAGTCCCTCTGTTCCTGTACATCTATACAGAAGCGCGCATGCGCATACAATTATGCACAGTGTGCCGTTAGCGCGTTCCTATACCTTGCGATCCGTTCTGGCGATGTACGCGCGCGCGCGCGCGCGCGTGCAGTCGCAGAGTCAGTATAAATATGATGTATGAGAGAAGAAAGAGGAAAAAAAAGGGAGACAGTGGGACGAGATGAGACCGGGGTTCTTTTGACTGAATCTTTCCGCCCAGGACTAACAGTCAAAGTATAACCCATATATATATATATATATATATATATATATATATATATATGTTGTGCACGTATACACTTCTAATACATGCGTGCGTGCATCCTCTCACCCTTAATACGAGCATCGGGGGTGTCGTATATACGTATATACAGCATGGGATGTTTACATAGGTATCGTTAACTGGCGCCGACACGACGATTTCCCGCGTTATTTTCACCGCGTACAGATCGAGAGAGGGAGCGAGACACAGAGAGAGTGAGGGGGGTGGGGGAGCCGTTTAGGTGGCGCGAGCGGGGGCGTTTGCCCGGTTCGTTTCGGTGGGCGTGGATTTGGGGCGAGGGGGGGGGCTGGCTCGCGACACTTTACGAGCCCCGTACGCGGAAGAGGTGTATATGGCGGAGGGCCCTACCGCGGAGGTCGCGACCCGCGGCATATACATAGCGGCAACACGCGGAGCCGTGTAATTGTCCTCTTTTCTATACATATATACGTATATGTACGCGTAACGTACGCGCATGGGAAAAAAAAATTACCGCTCGGCCGCGCCGGGAAGAGGGGCGATTAGGGGGAGGGGGAGGATGATTTGCAAGATGACATATATATGCGCATGGACATTTGGCCGTTACATCGTCGGCGTTTTTGTAGTGTATGTGATGTATTGATGGCTCTGGTGGGATTTTGTTTCCTTCTTCTTTCTCTTCTTTTTTTTGTTTTTTTTTTGTTTTTTTTTTTTTTGGAGAATCATATTATGCCAGACGGAATGGAAGAGTTAAAGTGGACGCGACGGGTGCAGTAGAAATATGAGAAAGTCGTCCGCGTTGGAGGAAATGCATTATAATCTAGTAGATGGGCACATATTGTGTGTGTATATATATATATATATATATATATATATATATATATATATATATATATATATATATATATATAGAAAACGTCGACGTCGCAAATGCTCCGATATAATACTCGAATACAATATTTATTACTTATGTTCGCCGGTCTTTCATATACATAAACTAAATTATTTAGTGAGCAAAATTTTTCGCTACTTGCCAGATGGACAAACGGTTTTAGTACAAATCAAGCGTTCTTCTCGCGCGGCAAAATTAAAAAATCAACTTACAATAGTCGATATACGAGTGGTCCTTTTGTTATTTACTTATCAATGCATGTCCATAATAATTTATATATATATATATATAAACTTGTTTGAATTTGAATATAAGATACACTAGAACATATGAAAAAAAGCCTTATTGAATGATTTATGAACAATCATTAACATTTCGTCAAAAACTGAATAGCGTTCGATTATAGCGATTGAATGTCCATAAACCCGTTACTCGCGAACGTTTTCAACATTCATTGACCTTCATCACTGAAAAGTTATTAAAATATCTTCGTGTGACTATTTTTTTTTTTTTTTTTAAAGCGTGCGTTGCATTCCAATGTCATAATCTTTCATAGAATTTCATACGTGGATGAATTTAAATTAGCGCTGTATTAGAAAAAGGATATTATTAGGAAAAAATTAAAAAATCAAAATCAAATTGAATAGATCGTCGAAAAATTGTTGTCTATTTTAAAAATATTCATTTTCAACGCTGAATCATTGCAACTTATAATTGATCCCTCCTTTTATTCGCATCTATCCTACATACGGCCGCCGAGTTTCGCATGGATCGAGAATGTTTGAGAAAAAAAAGCACCTCTTTCGCGCGGTCTACGGCATCGCCCATGCGACGATCGGAGGATAAAGTCGAGCTTCAATTCGAACTTCAATGCGTATCAAAGTGCATCGTTCTGCGCTTTAGTTCGACACTTGGTGCTTTCTTAAGAGCCGATCGTAAACCATGTGGAGCCAATTCATATGGGGCGGGGGGATGGGGGAGGGCGATTTCGCCGAAAGAATACGACCACGAACTACGTGGGCGGTGGAAGTCTGTGCAATTCGTAAGATTTTTCTCGTTACATATTACATACCAAGGTACTTGCATTAAAATGTTCGCGCACCGTTGGTAAACTGGCCAAAAGTATGCAACGACTTGAGAATGTTATCATCACGTATGAGTGTCGATGTACAAAGATTACGCCCGCGAGGCTCTTTCGGATATCCATAATAATCAATAAAGCAGGTAAATTCGTGTGAAATTTGTTGGATTATCGATAATGACAAACCGTCCCCGCAATTGACTGGAATAGGCAAAAGCGTCTATAATATAAATAATTGTTTTTGGGTCCGAAAAATTTATAACGAAATTCTTACCGATAAATTGTATTGCTAAAAGGCGGGTAAAGGTATCTTTGCCCCTGTTGAATCTCGTAAGTTACGTCTGTAAATTGTACTTGGAAATTGCACTGCAGAAAAACCTACGTAGTTATACTTTTTTATCATCACAGCCGTTATGCTTATATATTTGCGCTTAATTATCGTCTCATCTATAATCGCATTAATCACAAATTTGGCCTTGGCCATACTTTGAGCTTTAAAAAATCATTTTTTTTTCACGAAAACTTTACATATTACTGCAATTTAAGATACAAATATTCGCTTTTCTTTAGAATTTTCTAATTAAAAAATAATTGCATATTTCAACAAATAATTTATACTTTTTGTCGTTCGTTGTAAGACAACTCGTTGTAAGACTGCTTCTGTTCTATTCTTATTACGAACATTTAACACCCACAGGCAGTAGATCTTTTTTTATGTGAAAGGTATCAGTCTAGTTTTACGATAAAAGCAAAAATTCGTAGGTGAATGCGCGAAGTAGTTGATGTACGAGTAAAATAAGAATGGCGGAATGAGACAAATGAAAAATTGTATTTATGCCGACTGTTCTGATGAAATTAATAAATATTTTTATCGGTCTTGCAGTCTTTATACTATAATATATTATACACAAAATAACGACAGTCAGACAGACTTGCCCTGTTTATTATCACCCCCCGTCGAATCTGAAGTAGAACTTCTTACTAAAAATAAAAATCTAATAAAAATAATAAAAGTAAGTTATATTCTACGTTACTAAAGGACAAAGAAAGGAATGATAAAAGAAATATATTTATATATTGTGCAATTCTGTGCATCCGTTAAAAATATGCCGAAAAGTCGAAAGCAATGATCGGCGAAATTATAACCGGACGTAAACAGTCGTTAACTCCACGATCAATGAATGATAGCTTGCCAAGACAAAAAAAAAAAAAAAAACAAAACAAACAGTAAACTGAAGTCAACTGATATTTGAAAGATAAATCTTTGTCAAATCGTATAAATGTATAAATATAATTTTTAATTGCATAAAGCCCATAAAACCAAATGAAGAATTTTAGTACTGATTGGGGTAAATTTTCTTGATGCTCAATGTTAATATTTATTATTCAAGTTTCGCAGATACATCAGCACACTTGATGAAAATACCCGACTTAATTATCAAATATCTATTTACTCTGTATGGTTATGATCGTAGCTCATAAATTATTGGTAAAAATGAGAACTGTTGCTTTCTATACCTTGTATTTCTGATATTGCAGCCAATTTTAAGTAAATTATTATTATTGTGTTTTTTCTCTACATAAGCGACATGCCTTACGGTAGATATTCCTGTTTCAAACCGATATACTTTTGCCATTTTTTTAGAAATCGAAATTTGAATAAATTCTAAAGGCCTTCCATTAATTAAAAATTTTTTATTTATTTTCAATCAAAAAATATTTTAACAGATTTCTTAGAAAATAAAAAAAATTACGCGAGAGAGGAAAAGGGATTAAAAAAGGATAATAATTTAACTCTGCAGTTTAGCAACAACTCCGTATAATAGAGAGATATAGATTAGAATTAAAAGATGGGCAAGAAATTTTTTATAAGAAGTAATATTTGTTAAAAATTTTTTTCCTTTTGATTCTAATTATTATTAGTAACAAATTCGCGAACAAGATATATATATATATATATATATATATATATATATATATATTACACATATATAGCAACTCATACAACTACAGAGTACGAGAAGAATAAAATATATGTTTTGATAGTCCATCAACGACTCTTCACTTGTCGGATTATGCTTGAGCGTATACGCGTATATACATTGAATATTATATATAGACATACTAGTATATACATATATCAGTGCACAGCTTGATGTTAATCTCTTGAGAGCGACTCTCCGACATGCTGTCTACTTTGTTTCAATTTCTTAAACAATCCTTAACATCGATATATTATGCTCGTGTACGCCTTTACTGATATACATGCGCGCGCGCGCGCACACACACACACACACACACACACACACATACATCGGTCGAAATTGCGAATTTACTTTTATAAAAATTTATAATTAACAAAAATTGCTTGCGTTTATAATCGCCTGCAATAGGTATAAGTATTTGACCCTCCGAAGACTATTCGGCGGGAAACTGAAGCGCGAAGGGAAGACGCGCAACGCGGGTATATGAAGTGATCATAAGATCATACCAACGATTCTCCCTACCGACGAGTGTAAAGTCAATATTTAGATTTAATTCTGTAAGCCCAGTGATCCATTCGAACAGAAAGCACTGCTATGAAAAAAAAACTCAATGCAATTCACGAGTTCTTATATTAAGTTTGTAACAAATCTTCTGGTTTTGATCAAATGCATATAATTATATATATATATATATATATATATATATATATATATATATATAGGCATTTTTTGTGAAAAACTATTTTATTGAGCACAAACCTTTACATTATGAATGTCATTGCAAAGTTAATATAAATACTGAATATAGTTTTTTTGTTTTTTTATTATTTTTTTTCTTTTTCATAATAATATCATAAAAAATTTTATAAATTTAAAGAGACGTTGTGAAAGATGTTTCTTTTACATTATATATATATATATATATATATATATATATATATAGAGCAAAGAAATGTAATTCAGCAATCGATGAAAAAATTAATTTTTTTACACTTACGCGCCTATATGAATATGAAGGCATATATGAAAGACCCACGCACATATATATATATATATATATATATATATATATATATATATATATATATATAGCTACTGACGCTTGAGAACTTTGGGAAACGCGGGACTCAAGAGGCTTCACTGTCTTACTTACATGACAAACACTTCAAGAGACGAAGACGGGGGGGGGGCTGAAGAAAGTGCATATACGCTCTCAATGATTTATTCATCCTTCCTGCCAAAAGAAGAAGTCGGACTTTTTTTCCTCAACCAAGCTCAAATTTTTCTCATACATCTAATATATGATATTTTGTGTGTGTGTGAGCGCGTGTATGTTTGTATATATGTATACTTTTTATCTTTATCCTCGTGCAATATTGGATATGGACATATTAGGCGTCGAATCAAATAAGACAATAGATGGTATAGTTTGATTTCAAATTCTTATTTATTATTTATACGTATATTTTTTGTGGATTTGTTGATCGTAACTATATGGATTAACAATAATTTATGTATAAATTACATTTTTTTTTACAAAATTTATACAGATTTTTCTAAGCAAACTCGACGTAATGATGGATTTTATTAAGGATGGGCCAGTACGGTACATGGAGTACATTTCTTTCATTGCTGCTTATTTTCTTTGGTATAAATATATTCCGTATATAAATGAAACAACTCAACGCTCTTTAAGATATAAGAAAGAGAAGTCGTATTTTATTTACATGATATAGTCAGATTTTCTTTTTATAGAATATATATATAACCATTGAGATCGGTATGGCACGCATTCACAGTGATTTTATTTACAAAGCTCTTAGCGTATTAAAGCTGCAAGGTATATTTATATATAAAGTGTAAAAACTTAAAGTTTACAATCTACATGAAATGAATCATAAGCGTTGCTCATTTTTACAATCTATTTTCATAAGTATATCGGCGTTAACCTCGTGAGTGAGAATTGCCTTTTTTCTCGTCATAATATATATTTTTTATACATGTATATATATTATTCGCCTCCATTTCCCATACAGTGAATATCGCTTTACAAGCGATTCGCGCGTGCGCAATATCTCCGCTCGCGGAGCATCTTCGCCGTAACGTAATGTATGTATAAACAACGCTCGTCCATCGAATTTTCTTCTTTTTTTTTTTTTTTCAGCGCGAGCTTCCCAAATCATTATTGCGCGCACTGTGCTTTGGCAAAAGATCCCGTCCACGAGACCGACATGCGCGGTGTATTCATAATACGCCTGTCGCGCGTATTCTACGATCCCGTGGTACAATAATACGTTAATGTGTATATGATCCCGAATTTTCGAGACCGCGACGCAGTTGGGACGCCTCTATTGCAGTTGGCCGGCGGGCTCGTGCTTCAGTTCGAGGGCCCACATGTGCTGCGGCCAGCCTGTACGGCCCTTGGTCTTGGTCGCCTCCTCCGGATGATGATGCAGCCCGATCGCGCGCGCGACCACGTCGCTCTGAAACACAGATATCAATTATGCGCCCGTAATCGGAATTTTTTTTTCGTCTTTGTTTTGGTTCATCATTTTCCAACCCCGTTGATATTTATGGTTCATCCTTCGGTAAGATTAGATCGGTCCGGCATGTGCATGCGCGTGGCAGGGTAAAAAGCGATCGCGATAATTTTCACACGAAGTCGATACGTAGTTTCGATTCGAGGTATTATACTGTAGTTTTTTTACGTGTGACATGTGCAGGATTAGATTTTGTGGGATAAATGAGATACATATACTGACTGTAGGTTCGTTAAACCCCTCGTACGAGACTCAAACTTTTGTGATGTCAGAGTGCAAACATTATTTTTAGCTATGTAGTAACGATTCGCCAAAGTCTCGAAAGTGTATATGTGTTCTTGTTGATTTGCAAAATTTGAAATGCGTCGGGCTTTTCGTCGCGACTGCTTGGAAGGGTGGAAGTTTCCGAAGGGGGCGTCGATGTATTACATAATCTATCATATACATTTTACGATTTGTACAGTTATTTGTCATTTGCTTAGAAGATAGATTTTCTTTTTTTTCTTTTTTTAAAGAGAAGAAAATTTGGAAGAAGTTTTTCCAATTAACCGATTATCGTATTATACGTTCATAATTATAACATTTTAATGCTTAAAAATTGAAATCTTCTTAACTATAATTGATAAATTCAATTGTCGCTACAACTTTAAAGCTACTTTCACATTTTATACCCCCCAAAAAAGTATTATTAAATTGGATAAAAGAAACGTTTACGAACCATCGATTGCTACTTCCAAGGACAACATGATCTGACAATTAGTAGTTAGCGTACAAATTTTTTCTTTCAATTTCAATAATCTTATCTTTTTTTTTAATTTAAATTTAATATTCAATCCTGCAGAGCGCTAGCGACATTTGAACGATTCAGAACGAACAAAGAGAAATTGTTAAGAAGTGTTCACGCATTGCGACAAGAATATCCGAAAGATAGTGAACACATTTGGGTGCTTCCGCAGAAACGATTCAGCAATTCCGCGCTTAACTTGGCTTAATCAATAAACTAGAGGATTTGATACCAGTACAAGAAGAATTAGAACAGAGCTAGTTAAAAACTGTCGTTGTTTACTTGATACGTTTGCGTTATACGTTATTGTAAGACTATGCGTCAAAGGAAGTTTAAGTAGGAAGATGATCCACAATATTGTTCATGAAATATTTACAACGTACATGCTAATTTGATCTAAATGTTTTAAGAAATTTTTTAATAATCTAACTGAACTTTGCCAAATGCTGGATATTTTTCCTAATGGGTTACAAATATTTTAGTCAGAACACTTAACATTTAAATATCATGACCAAATAAACTGTTTTATTACACCGCGATCGATCGGTATAAAATTTTATTTGACATTTGGTAAATATAGAGAAAAGAAGAAAATATTATGACCATCAGAATAAACTATGCTTAATACCATTGGCATTGGTCTTTAAAAAATATCTAGAACTTTCAAATATATTTGCTATTATTACAAAAATATTGAACAATTTAATCTTAATAAAAACATTGTATCATTTTTTCAAAGAATTTTCTAGAAATCCACTTGGATCCCGTAAATGTATAAATAAAATTTGCGCTTCTTATTGTTCCATTTTGGCAGTACCTGACAATATTTCTAGCATATTAGAAAATATTATCTTAGTGCAATTCAATTCTTATGAAGATCATAAACTTCTAGGAAATCAAAAAATCTTCAATCACGTTGTAGATCAATTTAACGGTTTAGAACAGAATGGTATAATTCTTAATATTGATGGTTTGGTAATAAATATATATATATTTTATTCTTGCGTTTATAGCAGACGATCATTTAGGACTAAATATGATATTGGAATTTAGTAGAAGTTTTAAGGCAACTCATCGTTGTAGAATCTGTATGGTATCAAAATCTGATTTGAAAAACCGTAAAAATATTAGGAACTGATAGTGACAACTAAATAGAACATTGTCAACAAAAAGTTTTGGAGTTCAAGAAAAATCAATATTTAATAACAGTCCTAATTATAATGTTTGTGAAATTATTTCTGTAGACGTAATACATAATTTAGTTGAGGGAGTTTGTAGATACAATGTAGTAAAAATGAATGTTGAACCATGTGATAAATTCAAATTACATAAATATAGATCTTAATGAAGTTAAATGGTAGAATAAAATGACATAATAGCGTATCACCAGATAAAAATATTCAAAAAATACCAATAGATTCCGAGAGTTATGAATAATATCGATAGGATAGGATATCTTATACTTAGAAGCGAAAAGTTTAGAAATTATATTTAATTACGACGATCAATTTTGCGCATTTGAAGTACAAAAATCATCGATGGAGGATATGTAAATAAGAAGGATTTTGACAAGTATCAAATTTATAAAATTCAAATAATGTCAGATTCAAAATTATATATTATATATCATAAATCATTATACTCAAAGTGAATTCAATGCAATAATTCTTAAAACGTTTAAAACTGTCTCCAATATTTTTTATTATTTGTTCCAGAAGTATAATTTTTTTATCATTCTTCTAATTAGCATCACAATTTTGTTGTCATTTCATATTTATGTAATTTAATTTTAAGGATTTTATATTGTCTAGATGTTTGTCTTTTTTGAAATGTATTTAATAATAAGAAAATAGTTTAAAATAAAAAATATTATTTAAAGTAAAAAATGTAACGTTTATCGTATTAAAATGAAAGAACTAATATACAAAATCAAAGGAATTATTTACTTAATTTGAATAATAAGCAAATTGTAATTGAACATAAAAATAAAAAATAAAAATTGATTTTTATTTTTTCATACATGTATATATATTAAAGTCAAAGAATTTTTAAATAATTAATTTAAATAAATTAAATTTATTAAATAATCTCAATAGATATACAAAACATTATTATAAAACATTCACTCAGTTTTAGAACAATTTCGCTCTTAAAATAAGTATTTGTTATGATTAACAAATATATAATATGTAAATTAAGTAATACCTTGATTTAATAATTATTCTCTAAATTGTTTTAAAATAATGCTTTCTCAAATGATAATTCTTAGCTTTAACTGGCCCTTAGAAAAATAATTAATGTATATTAACTAATTTATATGAAAAATCATTATTAGTATTATATTTATATTAAGTCAACAAAATAATAACTATGTCATTCAAGTAAGTATTATACTTGTCTTGTTTAAATAATTTCTCACCAGGTTTTATCCACGATTTTCTTGCCTCTCGCATATAACGCGCAACTCTGTCGATTACTATACTCGTATAAGGAGTCTCTAACATTTATAATTATTTACTTTTGAAATTAAGTTGCGTTGTATTGCGTAAAATACAAATACAATATATAATGTATTTTTACTACAATCAAAATAATGTAAACATATGTAAATACATTAATACAATTATTAATGTATAGTGGGCGTGCATTTACTCGCGTACATAGTTTTAAGATAACGAAAATGATTGTCTAAAAAGTTAAAATACTACAGTTTCATTTTATATTTTTTTATTATACGATATTAAAACATTGTTTTTAAAAAATATATATTAAAAGCAAATAAATATTTTTTAAAATCAACAAATCTAATTTCTTGAAACAAATTTTGCGTTAGGTTACATCGAAAAAATATTTATTTTATTGTACTCACCATTTATAATTCAATCGTGTAATATTCAAATTTACTATATGATTAATGTATTTTCATACACTTCATCTTCAAATTCAATAAATATTTACGGTATTTAAATAAATATTTCAATATTTGAAATATATAAATTACTTATTTTGATTAAATGGTTAAGTAATGGTGCAACGCTAATCATTTATTTAATTCTAAATGTATTTAAATTTACCAATTTTTTCTTTTAGTATAATATTAATTTTATGAACTAAATTTCTTGATAACGTCATCAATGTATAGGATTGCCTCGTATACTATAAAGCAGCTATACATCTTACATAATTAAAGGATCAAAGGATGAACCATAAAAATCCAACAATAATTCCTGTATATCTACGTAATAAAGAAAAAGCCACCTATATATATATATATATATATATATATATATATATATATATATATCTAATGGGGAAAAAATACTCACCAGACTTCCCTGCATCGTCGCCTTGTTGTTATTGTTGTTGTTGTTATTGTTATTATTGTTATTGTTGTTGTTGTTGTTGTTGTTATGCGGACCGGGCCTCCTCGCGACGCAGGACGGTATCTCGGCGCGAAAGGTCTGGGGCGGCTCGTCGCCGGCCTCGTCGCTGTCGAGGACCGCCATCAGGTAGCCGATGTAGCTCGCCGCCAGCCTCAGGGTCTTGATCTTGGAGAGTTTCGTGTCGGCCGGCACGTTGGGTATGCAGTCCCTCAGGTCGGCGAACGCGTTGTTGATGCTCTGGGTGCGGCGCCTCTCCTTCTTGTTGGCGGTGTTGCGGCGCTTCGGCCTCGGCGCCGGCTGATGGAGCTGATTATGATGATGGGGATGGTGATGGTGGTGTTGGTGGTGGTGGTGGCTCTGGAGTAACGAGGTTTGGCAGGATTGCTGCTGCTGCTGCTGCTGCTGCTGCTGATGCTGCTGCTGCTGCTGGACGAGGATCCCGGCGTCGAGGCCGTGGTGGTGGTGTTGATGATGGTGGTGATGGAGGAGGCCGCCACCGACCTCGGCCGATATCAGCTGCGGATGCTGTTGCTGCTGATGCTGCTGCTGCTGCTGCTGATTATTATGTTGATCGTGTTGCTGGTACACGAGCTCGCCGTACTGATGCGTGGGCAACGACGGTTGTTGCTGGTGCTGCTGCTGCTGCTGCTGCTGATGCTGTTGGCCGCCCGCGCTGCCGAGATCCTGATGCCGATGGGCGAACGGCCGGTTGTGGTGATGGTGGTGTTGTTGCTGCTGCTGCTGCTGCTGCTGCTGTTGCTGATGCTGTTGGCCAAGCCGGGGCGAGTAGCTCGGGTCCCGCTGGCAGCCGAGCTCCTCGATGAGGGGCGGGGTCGAGGCGGCCGGGCTCCCGGCCCCGGAACTGCCGCCGGATATCCCGGAGTCGGCGCCCCAGTAGGTCGAGGACTGGCTGTCCAGCTCGGGCATTCCTGGAAGATTTGGGTGTACGTGTATTATATTTATGATCAGTTTTCTTTATGCTCGGGTCTGGTGTTTTTTGTCCGTTTAAAAAAAAAAAATTTTTTTTTGTATCCATAAGGGACGAAGAATTTTCTGGCATCGGGGATAAGTTGGATTTTTTTTTATAATGAATGGCTTATAAACGTATATTCAGGCACGATATATATAGTGAAAAAAGTGACCACCAAAATAACCCGTTATTCGCCCGATGATATATATATATATATATTATATATTAGTTTTGTAATGCATGAAGAAGAAGGACACTATATATATGTATATGTATTTTACGGTGCCGAATTATTTGATTTGAAAAATTAAGATGATTCTTTCCCGTTGATGGAGAATTTTTAATAATGACCCCTTAAAAGATTTGGAATTAAAATAAGCAAATGAAAAATAATACATAATGTAGATCATAAAAATTATTTTCGCATGAAATTTTCTGGCGAATTAACGTTAAAAGCATATAATATGCTGTATTTTCATCGCCAACAAGGGTTTTTTGGCCAGTTTATAAATTAATCTTTATGGACTTGCGGGGGGGGGGGTAAATTTATCTGCACAAAGATATATATTGATACAATAACTGTCAAAATTCTAAAAGAAAATATTTAAATATTGGTTTTTTTACATTTCATTGGACATCTGAAAAATATCTTCACAGTTAGTTATGATAAAGAAATAAATCCCAAAATAAAGCGTAAACTACCCTTATTAGGAGCAAAATTCAAAACAGTTTTGACTATTTAGCTCTCAATTTTAATGATGATATTTAAATATTTTTGAAAAAGCTCATCTTATTTTATCACAACCCATATATATTAAGTGTGAATAATTGTTTATTGTTATTTTCTAATAGTAGTAATCGAAAAGATTGAATAGCACTGTCTATACGTAATGAAAAATTAAAAATAAATTGATTATACTCGGTATATTATGTTAAATAGAATTTGATTTAATATATAGACTTTGCAGGAAAAAAATGTGTTTACTATAGTTTAGATTGAAAAATGGCATTATAGCAATTTCATACGTGTTTATAATGATTTCGTTTCATTTAAAAAAGGTTCTATACTGGGCACACAGAGAGCACTCAAGCGACTTCAAGAATAAAATATCACACAATAAATATTATAAATTATTCGAAGATTATGAATTCGATAAGGTGTTTCATCGTTTCTTCAGCGTCGTTGCGAAAAATATCTAATACACATTACATTTGCTTGACAAAATGACGCGTGTTCGCCAACTCGAAATTAGCGCACCGCCACTAGAGGGAATATGCGGTATTCTCTATATATCCTCTCAAATGGAATTAGTGACAATCTGCTTTGAAATAGTTAAATATTCACTGGTGAATTAGTAAATATTTCACTATTTACCTAGTATGATATATTTGAATTTTCACCGAATAAACATTGGAATATTTATTTATTAATAACCGTTGAAAATTTCACTGTATTTTAACAATGTATCAATTACCATTGACTGGACTTTAGAGAGTAGTATAATACATTTTAACATTCACTTACACACATATATATATATATATATATATATATATATATATATATATGTATGTATGTATATAGGTTCAAAATTTCCACCAAGCGAGCCAAAAAAATCGTGCAAGAAACATTTATAGAGCAATATAGAAATATTTACAATATGCATAAGTGGCATTGCTTACCGTAAGGGAGCTGAGTGACGTAATTGTAGGGCTGATGCCACTGGGGATAATAATCGGCTTGCGCCTCGTAGCCGCAATTCATCTTGTCGCGTGTACCTCAGAATCCGTTATATATATCTATATACTCCAGTAAGGATCGAAGCACTTGCTTCGAGAAAAGCAATATATATATATATATACACGATATATGCCGCTACTTACACCCCAGGCTTCACTTCGCGAAATAGTCAGGAACCATAACAACAATGAATCAATGCGCGAACGAACGAACGTACGGACAAACGGCCAAAAAAATTGTCACTCACGTATAGCACTGGCAAAGCACTGCTAATAAATCGACGTACGATACGTAATAAGGTATGTGTCACTTCGACGAGCGCGGTCGGTCGGTTTCTGCCGCGACTGCTGCTGCTGCTGCTGCTGCTGTTGCTCGACGCAGGCGCGAGCGCCCGCTCCGGGATTACGAAGGCGAATGCCCATCGCGCGCTTTACGCTCGCGCGGAGCCCGTGATAGAATACAGGCCGCCGTACCGTCATTGGAGAGGGACCTCGAAAATCTCTCGCGATCCTCGCTCCGTGTTAATCATATATCTATATATATATATATATATATATATATATATATATATATATATATGTATGTATGTATGTATGTATGTATGTATGCATGTATGTATATATCTACACACCACATCTATACATACACATATACACTCGTGGTATATACCGTACGTGTCTACGCCCGCAACGCCGATGCGTAATACACGCCCGCAGAGGGAGAGAGAGAGAGAGAGAGAGAAAGACATAGTGGGTGGGTGGATCCTCTGCGTATAGACTAGGCCCGGCCCACCAGCGCTGGGGGTTGGGGGGAGGCGTGGTCTGACGAGCGCAAGCGCACACGGGGCCTATTTGGTAAATTGACCCCGTAGGCGGCGTGGAAGAGACGATTCTCGGCGCGCGGATGCCGCCAATTGGGCATTTTGTTTTTATTGTTGTTGTTGTTGTTGTTGTTGTTGTTGTTTTTTTAATCGCGTTTTTCATCCACAAAAAAGAGAGATATTTTTATATTGTAAAAGGTATGACATCCTGGATAGATAGAGGGACGCTGCGTTCGATGTGTGTGCGCGGGACGCAAGCGCGGACTACAATGGCTTAACGTGCAATGTTAGCCGTTCGCGTAGACTATTAAGCGGAGAAACAATGGGCAACGACAAAATTTGCATTCCGTGCAAGATTATATATGGACTTTTAATCGACGATCGTCCATAGAATGTGCATTAAATTTAATGGATTTTTTTTTTGTTGTTTACTAGCAGTGAAAATAACTGACAAATTTATACGTTCGACACCCCTTAGGCACCTTAGGCATTTATATGGACAAGGGATTAATTGTTCGGGACGACTTCTGTCTGACTTCGAACTGTATGCTGAAATGCAAAAAAAATTAAAGCTATATATATATATATATATATATATATATATATATATATATATATATACACATACAGATCGCGAAGATTTATGGCGAACGTTGAAAAGTATATAATAGGGGTTCGGACTTGGTGTTAGCCTCGTTGAGTCAGGCAATGTGTGTCTTTTTCAAATTCTATAATTGTATATAGTCTTGCTATTACAAATTTAAAAATTAAAAATTGTACTTTCGTCGACGGTTGTAAATTAAATTAAAAAATATTTCTATCGGTCTTGCAATCTTTATACTATAATTATATTATATTAATAATAATATAATATAGTTTAGTCTTTGAAGATGAACCGTGGCGGTTCGAAGCGTCGGTCATCAAAGGTAAATTTAAATTTCAAGTGGTGGGGGCAGTCAGGTGATCCTTTGCCAGCATAGAATATAATTTATTCTTATCATTTTTATTATTTTTAATCTAATTTAATTTTACTTTTAGTAATAATATCTATTACAGACTCTTCGTGGGTAATTCTAAACAAGGACAGTTGTCGAGTTGTAACCCCCCCCCCCCGCTCCCGAGAACCAGGACTTCTCACGAAGGTATACTAATTGTATGATACATGCCGGGCTATATTAGGCACTTTACGAAGCGGCACTGGTATTACTTCTTCAAGTATGCTCTCCCATTAATGCACTATCAGGGGGTGGTAAATAAAGAACGCGTGCACTATGCAAACTGAAACTGATACGGCGGCACCCTTTAAGTACAAGACGGACACTTCTGGAATCATCTTCCAGTAGAGATTTGTATAATCTGGTATAATCTATCGTCGCTTTTAGGATAGATTCCAGTCGTCAATGAGTCTGTATCATATAATATCCTTATTGATTCTGCATGGTGCTTTATAAACCTATATCTTTTTTTTTCATGCTAGCGCATATTAAGAGGACTTGCGGATACAGAATGTATCAGAAATATACAGCTATATTATTACGTTATTATAAGCTATATATTTTTGTGCTCGACTGATTCTTTTTGTTCGATGAATTTGCGCCGTTGTGGGAGACAAAGGATTTTGGGAATAAAATGTGACGATGTTAGGGTTGGGGCATGCTTTTTACCGTAACGATAAAAACAAAAAGAAGTCGTGTCAGGTATTTGAGGGAAATGGGGGGAGGGGGTTTACTTTCAAAGCTTCTGCTAACCTTGCACCTATTATTATCCCTTTATCAAAATTTTTCGCATTACTCGCAATTAAATTGTTCGTAACGGTAGTGTTATTAAATAAGTCTTTAGCCGATGCGCGAGGAACTACACTACCTGCAATTTCGCCATTTGCTGCAACAATCACTTGATCATTATAGTCATAGAAGTGACTCTTAAAATACCTGGGATTTTCTCAATAGATTTTGACACTGCATGGTAATCCGAATTTATGTTTCTATCAAAGTAAAAATTCTCTCGCCACCTAGGCATAATAAGTCTAGAATTCCACGACTTTTTTTTTTATTTAATTCGCAAATAATAAAATCATTAAGAAATTGATAGTATATTTGACGTAGCTGTGGATGAGCATATGAAATATGAAAGTGATTATAATACGTTGAAAATTTTAAATATAAATTTTTTTTTAGTAAGTCTAATATATAGTTCAGTGCGCAAGGCCTGCGATTTCTGCAGGCGCGTAACGAAGTTGCTCCTGCAGGGATAAAAAAAACACGCTTCGGTATTACGATTAAACCATATATGGCCATATATTAGCAGTTTATTTACACACACACACACACACACATATATAATATATATATATATATATATATATATATATATATATTGTTTTTTTTCTAAACCTATCCGTATAAACTAAATACAATTTTTATTAGGCAATGCTCAAATACAGCGACTCCAGATGAAGAGGGGGTTATATACTTGGGCGCGCTTTTTAATGGTACGATGGCTCTCCAAACTGGTGTTTCGTTCGGTATTGCTAAATAACTTTTGCTAATCAATTAAAATGAGTTTATATCTTACTAGATTTATCGAAACTTGCATTATCTAGGCAAATAATCAGGTCACTTGTATTCAAAGAACACGTTGAAAATTAAATTATACGGACCACCTCGTCTTCGCAGCGATTAAACAAGTTTATAAATAAACATGCGGATATGTATACGATGATAAATGTAAAGATAAATTTTAGTCAATAAATAAAAACGATTACACGAACGTTTACACGAGAGAGAAAAAAATCTCCCCACTGACAAAGGATACAATTCCAAGGAGAATAGCAAATCGGATGGTCAGGCTATCGGCTACAGTGTTGTGTACGGGGTCCATTAGGAATAGAATCGATTTGAATACACATTTTGTGTTATAAATTCAAGTCATCTGATAATGACGCTAATTAGATATCTAGTTTCATCAACACTCAATCCCTTAGTATTTAAGTTCAGAAAATACCCGCATGCATATATAGCAATTATTTTGTATCACAGAAACTGATTGGATAAAAAATTCACAGTGTGACATATGTGCGTTTAAAATCCGCAAATGTAATAAACAGTAAAAAAAAATAAAAGTAGAATTTTTGACACACATAGTTACTCTACTAAAATGATTAATGTTCCAGCCTAGCTTTTTGGATATTAGATATTATAGTATATAATATTATATATAATTTCAGCGCTTCTATAGCAAGAGATGGAATATTTTCTCATAAACGTTCTTGGCCATACGGAGAACGAATGGATTCGGCAAAAATTTTGAATCGTCGATAGATGGCGCGTGATCGGTCTATTTACATACGTTCGCGCGCAACGAATATATAGTTCGATTGAGCGGTCCTGGCCGACGGTCGCTAAATTTGCCCGCGTTTTGGCGTTTTGTTTATGAACTTAAAAAAAAAAAAAAAAAAAAAAAAAGGAAAAGGAAAAGACAGAGAGCGCAAAACGCTCTGAAGTTATATAAAAGAATTGGTGAGGCGCAGAAAGGGCAATAGCAACGAACCTATAAACGCGCAAGCAAATCGGAATCTCTGTGATTTGTACGCACGTCGTCATTTTCGCTTAAAGGGACGAATTGACCGGTGCGTGTTTTATTCGGCTACTGTTTATATACAATATCACTTATTCGAATGATTAAAATTTGAATCTGACTTGACGCTTTTGTTACTCATTATATATATATATATATATATATATATATATATACCGGTGTTGAAATATATACTCGTAATATCCCTGGCTCAAGCTAGATTTTAGTTACGAATAATTACTTATGTCCATTTAGGTCTAATACGCGCTAGATCTTAGTAAGATTTTTCTTTCACTATTTAATGTCCATACAATATTCCATATGTATGACTCCAACAAATCTAGTAAGATTTACTTAATTGTTTCCCACGTAGGAAAGAACGTCGTGTTATCTATATTTATGATCATACACAATAATGCCGGGGTTCACGTTCTGAAATTTTAGGTCGGCAAAAGTAAGACAAATATAGGAATTTCTATATCATTGAATCTACTCTAATGTCCTTTATTTTTTCTTATATAGGGAAAAGTTAGAATTTCTGCACTAGGATCTTAACAAGTATTCTACTGTGCGCGCTTTCTGTACAGTCGAGTTCTTATGTATTTATATATTAACGATTTCACTATATGTAATCTGTATCGTAGTTGATCATAGGTTAACTTACTAAACAGCGGATTTTCGATTCGAGTTGAGGACAGGTCGGAAGTTTTTTTAAGGGCATTAAAATTATTATTTGTAATATAAGTGGATATTTAATGACACATGTGAAAATATAATCTAGTGTATATATATACATACATACATACATATATATATATATATATATATATATATATATATATATAAACTGTAAAATAATATACATTATTAAATGATTAAAAATTTTATTTTGAATATATATTTCACAAAAATAGAATACAATTCTGTATTGGAAATAAGGTAATGTGTATTGACTTGATTTAACCGAATTTAACTGAATAACTAGTTTTACATTCTAGAATTGAATTAGATATTTCTACTAGAATCCAAAAAAAAAAAAAAAAAATAGAGCCTGCACAATATAAAATCTGTTAAGTTACCTCGGTAGATCGCAATGAGAAATCGGGAAATCTAACGGGGAAATAACCGGAAAGACTTCTATACTATGACTAGTTGAGTAAAAAGCTTACGATTTGAAGATAAACAAAAAAAAGGAAAAACAAAAAAGAACAAAAATACCGGCAAAATCGCCTTAAATAACGCCTTCCAACAATATATAAATAACATTCACCAAAACCATAATAGTTTGTTAGTAATAAATTCATATAAAGATGATAAATATTCCAAACGTAAAACGTTGATATCTCTTATAAATTATTAAAAATTTCGAAGTAAAAAAAAATTGTACCTTGTTCATATGTGTGTGTGTGTGTCAATCTTTTATTTTTAAAAAATTATTCACGTGCGACATAAGATCTAGGGATTTTACAATTTTTGAACGAACACAAAGATATTTTTAAAGTTCTATCTCATCGTGATCCTCCGAGTATTGGCGTCAGTTTGATTGTTGTAATAATCGCCAGACGTGTTTCTTAATTGCGCAGAATGATCGACTCTCAATCCGTTCCTTGACCTGACCTAACGCCCATTCTGACTATTACTTGGCGAGACTAAACTAAAATCTGTAGATTGTATGGGGCGCGGATGCGCAAAACTCTATACGTGTATTGAACATTTGCTTTTTTATGATTTTTTTTTTTTTAAACATAGATCGCATTTCATGGTGCTTTAAATAGAGGTGTAATTAGCTGACGTATGTGTGAATAAAGTGCAATTTGTTTCACATCGAAATTTTGATATATAATTTTGAGATATCGACGTTTTGAATTTGCAATATTCAGCATTGTTAGATCAATTGACTACTCGAAAACTATACGAGCGCGTTGTTAATATTATCTATATATTTTGTAGGTGTTATTTAGGGCGATTTGGCCAGTATTGTCGTTTGGCATCGGATCGGTTTCAATCTAACGATATTCATATACAGTGCGTATGAAATATTTCACAGTATAATACACGGCATTGGAATCGCGATTTGAGAATAATAGCTTTAAAAAGGGTTTTTCGGCTTTCGCGTCACAGGTGAATTCCTATCCAATTTATCAAATTTTCGTATAACATATGCGCGCAGTCGTATTGGATATTGAATTAATAAATTCTTCTTTTTCTGTTACCCAGCTATGATCTTCCCACCATCGGATTTTTAAACACACACACACACACGCACACACACGCACAGAGAGAGAAAGAAAGAAAGACAGAGAGGCATATATATATATATATATATATATATAATTAAAACACGTTAACTTCCATCAGAAATTACCAAATATCATAATATATATTTTCCGACTTCCCGGCCCTCCCACCCTCCCGATGTCATATTAATAACGTCGACAATAAAGAACGTCGCGGCGGCCTGGCGCAGACGACACGAAGCCGCGCTGGTATATTGCGCGGCGCGGTAAACGCACGAGAGAGAAACCAGACGCGCAAGCGCGCGCGCGCGCCGAGTACTCTGCTACTGATGAGCCGAGCAATCTATGTATGTGCGTATATATATATATATATATATATATATATGTATATATATATATAATATGTGTATGCACGTATGTATGTATATGTATTGTAGAGGATCTTAGTACATCGCAGGCAGACCAGCTTGCGATCCAGACAATTTTTCAAAACGTCATCCGTCGCGAGGGGAGCAAACAAAATTTGGTGTTTTCTCTCCCTGCGGTTTGTACTATAGAGCTATATATATATATATATATATATATATATATATATATATACATATATATATATATATATATACATATATGTATGTATGTATATATATATATGTATAATTATATAACTACCATACTTGACTGGGACTGACGGACGGACTGTGGGATCCTATTGCAACTTTGAAATCCACAGTGACAGCATACCGAGAGTCAAGAATACAAGCAGAGAGAGAGAGAGAGAGAGAGAGAGAGAGAGTGAGATCCCTCAACAGCCTCACCCTAGAAGAGGCGCATTCATATATAATTGACTATTCCTCAGTTAATCTTAGCGTTTCCTCCTTGTATACAGGTACCAGCCCCCCCCTCCAAACATATATATTTATATATCTATATATGCACTTGAAAAAGTAAAACACATGCATCAGAAAGGGTTATAGTGAGGGACGAAGAGACGAATGGTTTGCCGCCGTTATTATCTAATATATGATCTTTGTGTTAATTATAATCAACATGTATATGCGCCCCGCCGCGCCTGATTTTTGATCCAGAGTGCGGCCGCATTGGCTTATGTTATAGTAATTGAAGAAGTAGTTCGAACGCAAGGCAAGGCTGGAGCTGCCTCGAGAGCTTTTGAGCGTGAATAAAATAAGCTCCCCCACTCTCTCTCTCTCTCTCTCTCTCTCTCTCTCTCTCTCTCTCTCTCTCGTATGCGATGCGCCCTCTCAAGCGGCGCGAAAGAGGCGGAATTTCTGCGTGTAATATATAGTTCGAGCTGGGTTGGAATACGATAAGCCGGCAACAATATGGTGGTCGAGAGAAGAATGGCGGATGGAAACGGTCGGCAGTGATCGCAGAGCGACTTTTCAGTTCGGGAAAAGGAGCAACGAGGAGGCGTCAAGAGATGTTTGCTGTTTTTCAAAAAATTATTAAGCCCGCTCGAGTAACGCAGAAGTACATTTAGCGTATAATTCTTTAACAATTCGCAAGATTTCTGTACTCTGAGGAATTTTTCTTTTATCAAACCTTTAACGATTTCAAGAGAGAAAAAAGTAATTTTTACGAATCAATTGACTTTAGGGATGGATCGACAACTCTTATTATATCAAATTTAAACACATATACCATTATATACTCTATGTGTATCCTTAATAATTATTTTTTTTACGGGTGCTCTGAACTAAGGCCATCGAAAGCAACATCCTCGAAAAGAAAAAAAAACCCCAGTATCATACTGCGCTGAGTTTCTTATCGCAACTTAAACCTAATATTACAATCAATAGTAAATAATAATCGCCGAGATTCTAAAGTACATCATCCCTACTAATTTGGTTCACGTGCTTCTTTGAAAAAAAGTCTTTAAAAGTCTTTTAGAAAACATGAGGTATATATTTAATTTACAATATTTATTATATACATATATATTTGAGGTTCTACTTTATAACTGAATAATCTGAAGTAATCTTACTAAAATTAGCGAGTGAAAAAATTTTCAAGTAATTAATACATCGTTCGTGCTTTAAAAAAAAAAATTAAGTTTTAATTTTTTTTTTTAAAAACATAAATGTACTATACGCTTTAACAAATGCAACAACAAAAAAAACCATTACACGTGAAATGCCGATGGGCAATGTTATATACCTTCGAGTCGAAAAATACGAGACGTATATAATTATAATATAAGAGCGCGTCGCAAGCGTTAATCCCCACGTTCGTCGATTTGGTATTTTCATAGTAACCGATACACGTGCACTTTTTGCGTCGCGTTTCAAGTGCGCTCGATAGAGATTAAAAAAAAAAAATAATAAAAGAATAATAATAATAATAAAACAAAAAAAAACGCGCGTTCCCATCACCCGTACAACGTAATGAGGATAAATAAAAGTCGAAGGAATGTCTAAGAACGCGCGCGTCGGCCGGGAATATCCCGTGGCTGATCCAAACCGCGTTCGGCTACTTTTTTTTCAATTTTTTTTTTCGATTCATCCAACGAGCCATTCGGCACGTATATATATATATATATATAGATGATCTGCGGTCCCGAGTCTTTAATTTTGATTCGATATCTGCAGGGCTCTTGAATACAATTGAACCGCAGCTGGTCTACTTTTATCACGCACAGATATATATATATATATATATATATATATATATATATATATATATATATATATATTCATAAATTATTACTCGTATACACTCCCGTAAAATTGTGATAGTCGTCGTTTATCGTCGAAAAATATGAATATTCTGTTCTTATGATTCCTTTTTCGATTGTATAAAATATTTTATTCGCTATCAGTTTCGTTGAGTCTTGATTATTACTATATTCATGTACTTATATGTATGTATTACAAATATTTCGATCTGATTTTAATCCATACACGTAAATTAAATATTATAATTATTTTAACATTTTCAGTGATGCAATAATACATATTTAATTGCTCAGAATCTATTATTTATTATAGAAGTATAATTTTCCATATTCTATATTTTATTTTATATCTTATCCTACTTGCCACACTTGACACATAAATCACAATTTGACAAATAAATAACAATGGAATATATTTCAGTTATGAGAGAATGTGTAAAAATGTATCAAACATAAAAGTGATAACAGCATATAATCAGAATTTCTAAAAGAATTTTAGGGGCTATAGTATTAGCTATATTTTAGAATTAATTCTGTTAACAAAAATACGAATTTATATAATTCATGAAAAATCTGGGGCGAGAGTTGCATGTACTCCGTGTAAGTATAAAAATGTAGCTTAAATTTAAATTAAATTAAAATCTACAAAGTGCTGATGTTTATTAACTAATACATGGTCATCGCAAAGCTAAAGCGAGAAATTTAACGCGAACAAGGCAATCGTCCATATTTGTCGGCAATAAATGGATTTGCCGATCTACTGTAGGAACCCGTTGAAAATAGTCGAAACAGTCGATGGTCCGTTATTATATCGAACCGAATTGACGCGTTGGAAGCGAGAATTGGTTGGGACAGAACGCAAAAACCAGACACGGGACATTAAACCCATCTGCCCATCGTGAAGATCTTCGGGCGCACTTTCGCTGTATTTGGAAAGCAGCGAGATTGCACGGATTTCGTAACGGTCGAGATTTTGGCCCATCCGGGCCGACGTCTATCGTTTCGCTCGTTTCAGTGGACGCGCGGCAATCAAGTCGCTGGGGCCACATATTGGGCGCGAAATATTATTCGGCACCGTGTCCGCAGAATTGGCCGAACTGCCGTCGTCACACTCGTACGGCCACGGCGATCGACGATGTTTTGAATAAATGCATTATTTTTTCATCCCGGCATCGAAATGCATCCCGATCGTTTTTCATCGAAAACAGAAGGACTTTTTAAACGGCACACCTATAAACCGCGTGCACGAAACGAAATTATTATCATTCTTTGCTCTGATCAGAAATTACTCGAACAATAAAATAAACCATATATATATATATATATATATATATATATATATATATATATATATAAATTACTCGAATTTTCACACGCCAGGCAATACTTTTTCTAAGTAATACAGTACAATCTCAACCTTTATCATCGGATAATACATCGTTCACTGATATATACATATTATTTCCTTATTTTTGGGATCGACACTATATATATATATATATGATAGACCCGGCAGCTCGCGGCGGCCGCGTATCCCGTTCTATAAAACGAAATAAATATAAAATCCCGGTAGCTGTTTAAGGACGTATCGCAGAGGCCGCCGCGGGGGCAGCGCGCCTTCTGTATCCAGACTTCATCCGGGATTCCCGTCTCTCGTTTACATTGTAATTACATATAACATAAGCCGGCGCGTGATAAATATAGGGCCCCGACCCGTAGGTATGTACACTTTGCGATGCGTAAATATATACACTTTAAAGACAAGTCCGAGGTTTACAAAAAGTCGGTGAAATGCTTTTATATATATATATATATATATATATATATATATATATATATATATATAATACATTATTTATAAAGTAACAAAGGGTCTGCACTGTAAAACTGAAATAGAAATACTCGTGCAAAGTGCTCGCCCGTTTCATACATCGATCGATCGACGGGCTAGAGCGTTCAAACACACCCGTCGGAGAAGCATCGTCAGTACGCCTTTATGGAACTCCGCGATCCTAAATCCCCATTCGGCGCATTCGGCTTTCGCGCGGCTTAAGCTGTCTATTGTGTTTCACGGCGTAATTACGAATGTGCTCAAGTCGCGGGCTTACGAATATCGATTGCTAATTAACAAAGTCGCTATATATACTGTATTTTTATAAATATTAACGTGGAGCTAAATAAGCGAATGTCCATAAATATCTGAAGAATACACTAAAAAGTAATATAGATGCCAGTATAGCTCTGCGCGGCTAAAAATTTTCTGGTAAAAATTACGATATTAAAATAAGTCAGTAATTGCAGATCACGGACTGCAAGAATCTAAAAAAATTACCGTATATAGTTGTTAATAAATTTCACAGTGATATTTTTATCAAATCCTAGTAATATTTTCACTAGATGAATGGTCAATTTTTAATTTATCACTTATAAAATTTTCCAGATATCAATGTAATTTTTTAGTCTTTTTTTACAGTCTGTGAAGTAATTACTGAGCAGTATCGCAATTTTTCTTATAGAAAATTCTTCTCAGTATATGAATTCTAAGGTAATTTCAATTGACAGGAAAGTGTAGCAAAGCTCTTTTTTCCCCATGCTCCTTTAATTTTTCATGAAAAATATTAGTTATGTAAATATATTTTTTCTATAAATATTCTTTTGCATTTGTTGTTAATTGGAAAATATCATTGGAAATTCTGAAAACTAATTGTAATTCATCAGAAAAAAAGCCTTGTTAAATTCTTAATTCAAATGAATATTGATTCAAATAGTACTTACTTAAGTATTTATCGGAATCGGCGAAATAACTTTTGGACTCTGAAGTAAAAAATTCTATACCATGTTCAGAAAATATTTCAATACACTTGATAATAAGCTATACAATATAACATTGAAATTGGAATTCTTAATTCAATTAACAATTTATTATATATTATGATTCTAACATACGTAATAATTTTAGTAGATTTCAGAATATAACATAGAACAAATTTTCAAGTCGACTGATCTGATGAATAGCCTCAATTGGCATTTTGCCATGACAAAATCCACAGGAACGATGCAATTTATTTATCGTAACATGATAATACTCTGAAAAATTACTGTTTTATTCGAGATCTCGTATTATTTGGTAAAAAAAAGTACAAGAATGCGAACGATTTGCCTCGTAAGAAGAAAGATAAAAATGATCATCTTTGATCTCGCCTGCACTCGCGGGTCGAAGCACTCTATACCGTTCGGAATTGTCTCCCACCCCCCCCTTAATATTAGATCGACGAGACTGTTAAAACTGTTTGAGCATCTCAGCTTGTTAAATATAACGATATATATTATATGTATAATATTAACTATAAAATATAGTATATGCGACACAAGTGGGTTTTCAGTAACCTCATTATTACTTAAGTGACACATTTATCGTGTAAGGTAATATACTACTTTATAGTAAGAAATAATCAAAATTATAATAATTATGAGAAAAATGTTTGAAGGGGGAGTTATTACTTGTTGAAATTAGTTGGGTAATACCGAGTGCAGAATAATCCTAGGCGTCATGAGTGTCTGAACATTTGCTCTAACGATGTGACGAATCTGCAGGGACGTCCAAATTATGAGGATATTAATGAAAAATGAAAATTATGCATCGTTATTAAATGTTAAAAAAAATAAATTAAAAAAATATATATAGATAATATATATATATATATATATATATATATATATATATATATATATTATAATTTCAGAATACAGTATAAGTAATTTCGAGATTATGTTTTCGCAGTTAAAAACTTTTACAGCCGAGTACGTGTTTTTTTGCCAACATCTTTAGAATACAATATAGTACAGCCCAATAGCACTCTGATTAACAACTGGAATAACAAAAAATAACTCTCAATAACTGGTTGATATATCGACATGATCGATACGATGTATATTCTTCTATATATATATATATATATATATATATATATATATATATATATATATATATATATAATATAAGCGAAAGGAAAACGAAGGCGAAAAAAAAAGAATATCAAGTTGAGAGAAGATAAATGCGCGAAGGAAAGTAAAGGAGTAAGAGAGGGGCGTGGGGGCGTGAGGAGAAAATGGAAAGGATATATATATATATATATATATATATATTGTATGTGTGTGTGTGTGTGTGTGTGTGTGTGTGTGTCTACCAGGGCCCGGGGCCATGTGGCTTTTGCGAGATAGCAAAACGTACACACAAGGCGGAGGCGCTCGGGATCGCGCCTTTTGCTCCCGCGGCACCGACTAAATATAGTTTATTGCATTACTCAGTATATGGGGAATGGGGTAGCTGCCGCATTAGAGACACCCGCGCTCCCGCACGCCACCGCGCGAGTTATTAGAGAAAATTCGTATATATATTGGACGACAGCAAATTCGGCTGGATCTGGAAATGTATTATATACAACTTGCGCGTCACTTATACACAAAGCGAACTGATATATAAGTATGCGTGCGATCTCGTCCCATTTGAATTATATATATATATATATACATACATACATATATATAACTACACTTGAATTTTTTGGATTTAAACATAGTCATGGATCGAGTTCAACACAGTATTTTATTATTGAATTGATTTTATTATAAATTTTTGTTCCAAAATTATTCACATTTTCGCGTGCAAGAAGTTTTTACGGAATGCGTTAAATAATGCCAAAAGCTCGTGTGTGTATGTGTGTGTGTGCGCGCGCGAGTGCGTGCGCGCGTGTGTGTATGTACCTCACTCATACAACAATTTATATTATAACAATATGGACTACAGAAAGATTTCGATGGATTTAAAAAAAAGATACGTCCGCGGGTCCAGTTTTATAGCCCCGCCCCTTACAAACTGGGATGTTCCAATTCACGCACTCGTATAAGCTCCGAGATCCGTCTATGTATTAAGACTTCGCACAGAAGAATATATGGTAAATTAAAAACTAATCCGAGTAATCTGAACATAAACAGTCTTAAAACAGCTAATGCAAAGGTATTTAAACAAAAAGTAAATTTTATATTCATCGCAAAGCTAAAAAGTTGCCCACGAGCGTAAATTACATTTCATTATAAATTTATATAATTACATAATTAACATTGAAACCGTACAATTTTTCATTAAAAAATAAAAATCGTACTTATGTCGATTGTTTCGAATTAAATTAATAAATACTTTTATCGGTCCTAGACTCTTCATATACTATAATATACTATATTAATATAATGGCAGTGGGACTGTCCTTGTTTATAATCACCCCCGAAGAGTCTGAAATATAAATTACTACCAAAAATCAAATTAAATTAGATCAAAAATTAAAAATAATAAAAAAAATAAATAATAAAAATCAAATAATCTATATTCTATGTTAGTAATTAAAAATTACAAAGCAATAATAAAGTCTGTTTGTCATTCGATTTTGTCATCTTAATTATTATACGTAATAAATTAGTTTTGAAAATATTTTCCTGAAGCAGTTAATTAAAAAATACTATTATTTTATGTCTTATATCGGCTTCAATTATTCGTTGGTAATTAGAAATTCTATTCTCTTTATTTATAAAATAAATAATATCATTTTATATTTTGGAAATTTTATAAAATAAAATAAATTTTTTAAATTAAAAATCATGCTGAGTTCATAACTTTAATTCGTTACTTGACTTTCTAGAAAGTGAACATGAACGTCATGTTTGGTGATTTGCCATTCCCGCAAGTCGTAAAATATTATCTTGGTTGGTATATAAGCCCGATTAGGACTTCACATCATAAAAACATATATTATATACGAATCTGTAAGCTATTATGAATACGTCCTAGATGTATTTAGATGTATAAGGTATATAGAACGAGCGTACGTATAAGTTACTTTGAAATGTTCGAAATAAACTTGATAAACAATTATAATTAATTAATTAAAAATAATGATTAAAGTCGATTAATTTATATAAGGAAGCATAATGACGATATCAATTTTTTAGCTAGGTTATATGTTATACCTCCCTTAACCTTGTTTTAAGATAAATTTGAATCATAGCCAGAAATACATTGATACGGAACTGAATATGATCAGCGTTAAATACCTAACAAAAAACTTGAAAAAATGTAACTTTAAATCGGCCGGAATGGCCGTAAAAACGTTACATGTTTTCCTATTTATTACCGAACAAAGATACCCTGTTACTAGGTATCGTCATTTGAAAATTCCTTGTTTATACCTTAAAAATAGAATGCATTATTTATACCATATTATTTTTATTATTTGTAATTTTTAATTTTTACTCTAATTTTATTTTATTTTTTGTAATACTTTCTATGTCAGATTCTTTGGGGTTGATTATAAACAAGGACAGTCTGATTATCATTATTTTAGCAAGACTGTAAAACCGATAAGAATATTCATTCATTTAATTTTTCTTTACAAGTGCACGAATTATAATTGGATTATTTGATCGTTCTTATTGCATTAATGATGGTCAATGCACAACTTTAATCGTCTTAAGAGTCGAAAAAGTGAGCTTAGCCAATAAAAAGACTTTGGCCATCCAAACAGAATTATGATCCTCAAAATTTCGGTTCACGAGAAAAATACGTTTCGAGAACGACGTAGGTGCGAGGAAGGGGAATCATCTGCCTTTTTTAATAAAGTCGTCAGACAAACACTTCTGGCATCGCGTGGACTAATGTAATAATATTAATAACATAATGTAATATCTAATAATAATAATAACAACAACATAATATAAAAGCGTATGAAACTTAAATATTGAAAGACAAACGAAATATCATCGTTTTGTTTATATATATATATATATATATATATATATATATATATATATATATATAAATCGCATCTTCCTGTGAGTGTGCGTCACACGAAGTAATGCGGCGGGAAAGAGATGCTGATGCGGACGCCGTCGGGTCGTGCGCTGATGTATATACATGGTTTCTTTTTTTCTCATCTTCATCGGTAGCTCCAACACGCTGCATCGATCATTCGGCTATATATATATATATATAACACAAGTGTCAGATAGCAGGCAGGAACCAGCAGTTCACCGCAAAGTGGGCGATTGGGGAGGGGGGAAGGGGGGGTGAGAGGGAAACTGTCGGAGCTCGTGATTAGTCAAGGCCGAGGGCCCTCGAGGCGTGGCGTGAGCGGAAGGAAGCGTTTCGGCTTTACGCAACATGTCGGCAGGTGCCGTGTTCTCCGACCGTGTGCGGAGGAAGGATGAGTACGAGGGGTTGGAGGGGGCGAGGACGGAGGCGCGGTACAGTCTTCCGTTTAGGGCACAAGCTTACATTTTTATCTACATGTGCGCCGATCCAATTTCCAGCGGGGTCTCTGAATCTATCTCGAGGAGTATCTCCTACTACGATTATATATATATATATATATATATATATATATATATATATATATATATACTGGCTGCTATATATAATGTAGTATGTAGTTGTATTATAAGATCGAAACGGCCAAGGGATGCCGGGTCTTTCCGGACACCTTCAACTCTTCATAGATACACAGTCTCTAATGCAAGCATCCAATATTCTACATGCGCATGCGCGGCGCGCGTATATGTTATTTAAATGCTCTTTAACATAATCTCGATTGTAGATGCGTGTATGAAATTTTCAAATATATCATCGACTTTCGAGGAAGTCGGTACGATTTAAACGTACGCGTCCAACGTGTACGTGTAGTGCCATCGGGGGATCCTATTAAGTATATGAAAAAAAAAAGCTCATCACCATCGGTTGGGCCTAATTATGAAATTACAACAGCGGGAACACGAGCAGTACCATAACGTCATTCGCTTATCAATACACAAAACAGATCGCGGGGAAAATTTAAAGTCCGTAGTACTATAAGTTTTGATGTACTCGAGCACCGTCTTTTACGTCGCACGCACAGAGATATTAAAGGATTCATTTGTTAAAAAAAAATCCGTATAAAAATACTACATTCGGGAAAATAAAAAATGTCGTTTATTAGGGAAATATACATATATATATATATATATATATATATATATATATATATATATATATATATTCGTTTTACCTTTTGGATTAGTTTTAAATGTTTCTTACGCAACGTATAAGTGAGACCAATTTGTTGCCTTGTTGCACCACTGGCATGCATGTAGAGATTTAGGATTGATCGCGAATTTTAGCTAAGAACCGAATATATATATATATATATATATATATATATATATATATATATAGTAGAATAAAGGATGAGAATTATATAAATGCCAATATTTTACCTTTCCGGAGAGAGCGGCCTTTACCGTTATTGTATATCTATTTAGCCACGGCTCAAACTAAATTATCAATCGGTCGAAGAGCCCATCGAGGCATCTTGCGCGAAAAATATAATAGAAAAATCGAGGAATGAAAAAAAAAAAGAAGAAGAAAGCCTCGAAGTCGGAGAAGGAATGGGGAGGTACGGGAGGAAGAATGTACAGAATAGAAATCGTGCCCGTGGAAATAATAGCTCGTGTTCGACCATATATCGATTAATTTCAACGCGTTGGAAAATTTTTACACTGTCTCTTTTCCATCGGTCGACTTCTTGCGGGCGTCCTTTATCGCGTAGAGTATTGCACGGAGATGAGTATAAATAAAATTTAAAGAGCTGCCACGCGCCATTGTTTAATACAACGAAATACGCATTATACCTTACATCCATCATCTACATATTTTCGCAACTATGAAATTTTCTTGCAGTATTGTTTTTGCACGCATAACTATCGAGCTATCTTCTTGGTCTTCTAAGTACTTGTGTATTGCTCGAAGAAGTATTCGACCAATTTGCAAAATTCTAACCAATCGCATCTGCTCTCTACGACCAAGGCAATAGATTCTACTGAATCTCATCTTGTCTTCGTATTGGTGAAACATTAAGTTTATACACACACACACACACACACACACACACACACACACACACACACACTTGAAAGTGTTATTTCGGGCTCTTTTAAAAGTATTATAATAATTACTAATTCCCCGACGAACTTCTCTTGAAGCCGAGGTAGATCGTAGATTAAGCATAGATTAAGGCACTTGAGGGAATTTTTGAGATATTTATAGCCAATTAAAATTTAGAAAGCTATATGGAAACAACGCGGGCGCGGCAAATGCAGTATAAGTAAAAAAAAATTACTCCAATTTGTTCAAAATACTTTTATATACCATATATATATATATATATATATATATATATATATATATATATATATTAATAGAGAATCTATTGTAAATTATTTTTCAATGAGCACGGAAGGCTCTGCTTTATCGCATTTCCATACCAACACTAAAGAATAATATTTACTGTAATATGGTTATACTCGTAGGTTCTTTTAAGAATTAGATTAAATCGTTGTTACAACTATTGTTTATAAGGAAAGTATGATGTAACATATGTCGTTGAAAATTTATTACTTTTTGATTATGTGCATTTGTCCAAAATTATCTAATCAATAAGCATTTTAATGTGTTTATAATCAAACATTTAAAATTATTATTAACAACTTTATTTGTAATGCTCATCTTGGAAATCAATAAAAAATTTTTTATCGATTCCAGTTCAATAGAGCGAAAAATTACCCGTTTCGAAGAAAGAAATCTTTGTCAATAGATTAATTATTAATATTTTTTAATTCTTTTTTTGTAATTATAGCTGAATTATAATCGGGAACCTTTTTTTTTAAATTATAATTTTTTTTTAGATATCAGATACTGTAAAATATATAGGTGAATTAGCCAAGATCCCGGCTAGATTTTCTACCCAAAAAAATCGGACATACATCCGATAGTTACACGGACAGTATTCTCATTCGGATTCCAATTAGACCTTAGTATTACTAGTCGGAATACGGAGATAAATGCTAATAAATTTTTACACGGGGCCATATATCATGCAATATAGTGTATAAATTTCAAAACTTTGTTATCAAGCAGGATTCTCACCCCCCTCTCTCTCTCTCTCTCTCGCTCTCCTCTGTCTCTCTATCTTTATGTATCCAGTCATTTAAATCTAAAATTATTATTACATCGTTCCATGAATATTAGATTGTAGATAATGCATGCGCGAGTGCATTCCAAGGAATGGTCGGAGAAAACGATTCGATTCAGTCCAAACGAGTGCGCGTATTTAATCCCATCGACCGATAGACCTTTACTAAAATAAATGTATTCTTTGGTGCGTTTTTATTTCCTTTTCTGATTGTCAATGTTGTTAATTTGTATTTTTTTTTCGTCATTTTTTATTGTTGCACCACTTAGAAATTGCCCGTGATATAGTGTATATATATATATATATATATATATATATATATATATATATATATATATAGTTTATATAGTATATACACAACAGCGAACCCCATCATCGACATTTAGCTAGAAACCGCCGTGTTTTATGGATTTTCCAGCCGGTCCATCCCGTCGACCCGACGAAGGGGCCTAAATTTTATTGCTGTCATAATAAACCCTGCTTCCTCCTCCGAGCCCTGCCACCTTTTTCCTCGCCTTCTCCATCGCGAAATTTCAAACTTATACGCGTGTGCATCCGTGAGTGTGTGGGTGCGCGCGCGCGCGCAGTCGAAGAAAAGCCGGCGCGCGGGCGTCGGGCGTCTGGCCCTCGTTAAAATATCGATGTAGCATCAACATCCGCGCGTTTTTGCGGCACGATCCCGACGATGCGAGCCTTATGTGTATGGAAAAAAAAAAGATCGTAATTTTACGTATAACGACGCAGTGGTGTATATGCTCGAGGTGTGCGCGGGTGCTCTATAATTATACTTCGCGTGTCGTGATGCCGCTTCCAATGTATATAGATATATAGTGCGTTATATACGCGCAAAAGGAAACGCTCAGTGTATATCTATACGTAAGGGCATGACAATCAAAGAATATATATATATATATATATATATATATATATATATATATATTGTCACAATTATAATTGTTTTGTTATTATACTATTATAAATGGGCATGTTAATTATGTCATTGTAACGGTCACAAACTAGGGTAAAAATTGAGCAGGGATCGTTTTCGAAAAGTAACTGATGCCACCACTTTTTTGGAAAGTTAGAATCGAGACAGCATTGATGCACTGAAAAAATTTCTGGCTAGAAAATAATCTGGATTTTTGGCGGATTAAAAATTTATATAAATACAAAATAATAATGTGTTTTGTTTTATCGATCGTATATATAATGCCGAGAAAATACCGAATAGCTCAATGAGCAGTGATGATATATCTAATTATTACCGTAGATATATCATAACTTTTAATAACAGAAATGATATATATCTATATTTATGTTATTATACATCTATAGTGATGATTTATCTAACTATTACCATCCGCCTTCACGGTTTTTCTCACAATAAGGGATGTTGAGCATGAATGATTAAATGATTTTTATTATTTATTAATAATATCTCCTAATATGGCTTCGTCTACTCCGACTAAAAGTTCTTTCAATTTTGTAGCATTTGAAATTAATTGAATTTATTCGCGAAACAACAATTATCTTAAAACTCGTTCCTTTTTCATTCTTTAGGCTTGAATTTTCAAAAATCTCAGAAATAGATTATGAGATACCTAATCTAACCAACTGAATTCTTTAACTATAAGTTAATGTATCCTATAAATATTTATCCTATTTTTCCATTTGCCATTGTACTATATATCGTGAAGACTGCAAACATACGTTAATTCTTATCTTATCAATTTTTTTCACACGCACATGGGGGATTGGGATAAGATCGGAAAATTGCCTAGACGTGCATTAAATGCATTGGCATATAAATGAAACGTTACAGTGAACGGGTTACTAATCACTTGCACGTCGTTTATATGAATGAAAAAAAAAATTAATTCTTTGCCTATCTTTGGTTCCAGTGGAGACCTTTTACATTTATTTTTAATTAAAATCGTATGCAATATCATTTTGATTTTATCAATAGTAATCGAATAATTCCACCTCTTCGTCACTTTCCATACGCGGTTTACTGTATAATTATACTACACGACGCATTTTCACTAATACACTATCAATATATAAGATTGTAAATTTATTAATATTTCTATAAACATTCACTATGTTGTCGAAAAACTTATAAAAGATAATAATTTATCTAAATATATACAAATTTCATTTAATTAGTAAGTTTCAATAATTGAACATCAATAAAGTGCTTGAAATATCAAATAGGAAAAAATAAAATTAAAAGAAAATAATGTGATTTTGTTCAGGCGAGCCTTCTTCAGAAATAATAATTGTACGCATGTAGTCAAAAATTATTTATCTTTAATATATAATATTCAATTATTTAAACATATATGAATTAAATGAAATTTATATACATTAAGATAAATTATTATCATTGATTTAATTTTTTAGATACGTTTTAGATAAGTTTTTATATAATACAGTGAGCAATTATAAGAATTCATTATGGAAATCAACATTATAGAAATCAATTTATAATGATAAATATTATTCTACTTGTAAAATGTGTTACAGTACAATCATATAATAAATCATGTATTGAAAGTATCGAAGAAGGTTACGTATTCGACTACTCTATATTGGGTCCAAGAGGTGAAAATATGTTATTTCATATATAGAATTTAATTAAGAATTAATACGAAGAACCTGCATTTGAACAAAGAAAGGATAATTTTTTCATTATATTTGATATATATATATATATATATATATATATATATATATATATATATATATATTATTGATATGGAAGTTACAAGGATTGGTTATCCGGTCACTCCAGACTCCCCTGTTAATTTATAACTTACGCAATATTAAACTAACTTTATATTAATTATAAGTTTTTTACATTTTTAATTAGCATTGGAATTAATAGTTATCAGATTTGTGAATTACGGGTCATAAATTTTTTGTTTATAGTCTTATATATATAATCACATTGTGTATACTCGTGAATATATCGTTCGTTCTAACGACATGTAAAGTATATAATGCCGACAATGAAATCCAAAATATCGTTATAACGATTGATTAAGCGATATAATATACATACATATATATATATATATATATATATATATATATATATATATATATACACATACGTATATATTTTAGACGTATATATATATAGACGTTTATTCTACATTGTATAAGGATGATAACTTACTCCATCCTTTATCGATTATAATATGTGTGCGCCAGCGCGCGGGATGAATTCTTCACACGCAAATCATTCGTCGCAATAAGGGCCGGACCATTTAAAATTTGAAAGATACGTACGTACTCCAACACCCCTCTCTCTATATCCATATATATATATATATATATATATATATATATATATATATATATATATATATATATACATGTAAATGATATTATATAGATAACCTAAGCAGACTCATTGCCGCGGTCGAGCGAGGGTTGAATAATATATAAATAAAGCCAGAGCCTGAGAAATCGAGAAATTATTATGAGCTGCAGTACGCGCGCAGCCGACCCAGACGAATCGATGATTCCTCATCTCCCGTCAAACCGTCGCCGACGCCGCGCAGGTCTCAAGTGCCAATGAGAATTTTCCCTTCCGTTCCTCATTTCTCCCCTCCTCGCGCCCCGCGCGTCTTTCCCACTCTCGAACGGACGGAAATTATGACTTTTCCTCCTACCGCGGGGAGAGAGGGAGGATGAGAGAGAGAGAGAGAGAGAGAGAGAGAGGGCAGAGAGATAGAGAAGGCTGAGAATATAATTGCGGGAGGTGCCAGGAACAATCAACGCACGCGACTATCCTGACAGGACCATTCTGACGGCGCTGCACCAGTAATAATACGCGTATAATATGTCCGTCTTTTGAGTTCTCCCGGATTCTTCGATGGCCTTTTCGCCCCGACATAAATACGATTTACGAGCGTCTACGTTGCTCACATGGCCCCGGGCGCATGGGACGCGGAGGATAGAGGGGGAGGGGCGCCGAGGAGCGTAGGTACGCGTGGCATCCGCTATTGACTTATAGTTTAAGTAAAATTCGTTACTCCGATTATATCGTTTATACCGTATAAGCTTGCGTGCCACGTTTAGGTAAGAGTTTCGCAGAGAGAGAGAGAGAGAGAGAGAGAGAGAGAGAGAGAGAGAGAGAGAGAGAAGCCCCCGAGCGGGCCTTTCTTGTGTCCTTCTTATTACATGATTCTCAATGTGCAACCACTTGAACTTTCCTCGCCCCCCTCTCTCTCTCACTCTCTCGCGTCTTTGTATTTCTCACATACGCTTAGCCGTTCGACATTTTTTCTCAGCTCCTCTTTTTTCTTCGTGTTACGATCTCTCCTCGTCGTTCCCGCACACTTTCTTTCCCTATCCATATTCGCGTGCGAATATGTGTGTGTGTGTGTGTGTGTTTTCAAGCATATTTATTGAATCGACCGATTGCGCTGGCATGTTCGTTCGAGGAATTTTTTTTCTTTAAAAAAATTCGCATACATCGTTTCCCATTAACCGAGTTCGTCGACCTTAGTGATCGTATAAATTTTCTTTTGAAGTAAGAATGTATATATGTGATTGCATAGGATAATATATTAAGGATTAACACTGATTAAATATCATTATATATGTTTTAAAAATATAACTGTAGCACCTTATTAAGAAATATATATATATATATATATATATATATATATATATATATATATATATATATATATATTGAAAATTCAGATATTTTTGAACTGCGTACATTGAATCAATATCTCAAGCTACCATCATTCCTCACCCACACCACTGAACAATACACTCGAAATATTGAATTCTTCTCAAAAAATATTACCAGCGCCAAAAAAAAATTATATAAAAAAAATAACATATAGTTTGATGAACTATATATATATATATTTTTATTTGAAATATCGTTTAAACTTTTATTTACCAAGATAATTTTTCTATCGATTTTTTTTATCTTTGTTTTTTTATCGATTATACGCCATGAAAATTTCATTCCCTATTAAATCGGCCAGTAAGATATTTGCAATCAGCGCCTCAAAAAATACAAGTATACAGATTTTCCTTATAATGGGCGTTGCGTATTCTTCATATGTTTATTCATGCGAGGCACCGGGTTCTCGCGACGGAATTAAGCTACCGAAAATAAGGCAAATTTCAAGGATTTATTTTTTTTTCAAGTGAAAAGTAAATAAGCAATTCGCATCAGTTGCTAGTCACATCTTTCATGGCTCTTTATCAAGTTTTAAGATATCGACCTGGCCGATTAGCCATCTTTTTATCAGGTCTCATTAGATGGGATAGAACCGTCCATAATTCTTTCACAGTCGACAA
>JACCIC010000205.1:720000-922500 GCA_018907035.1 Sycobia sp. Sy_11
TCTTGCATGACAATAATCGGCCACATGTTGCGAAAGCCGTCAAAAACACCCTATTGGAGCTCGAATGGGAAATGTTGCCGCACCCAACGTACTCGCCAGACATAGCGCCTTCTGATTACCACCTATTCAGACGATGCAGCACGACCTCAAGAAGCTGTTCAAGAAGTGCGAAAACTTGTGGATGATTGGATCGCCCCGAAACCGCCATCGTTCTTTCGCCACGGTATCGCCATCTTGCCAAAAAGAAGGGAAAAAGTAGTAGAAAATGGCCGAAAATATTTTGATTAAACTAACGTGTATCAATTTTCCATCATATTTGTCCTTTCTCCGTTAAAAAAGGTCGGAAACTAAGATCGCTTCCTAATATTATCGAATTATCGATACCCGATGCACTAACTTAAAAATTACAACTGAATATTGTACACAAAGTAAACGAAAGTTTCAATTACTTTTATGTGCAAAAGTGAAAGATATAGACAATAAGAAAGAATTAAAGACAAGAAATCATTAATTCGTATATGATATTTCAGAAAATGATGTTATTATTAATAATGCAGTACTTCGTTGAAGAGTTACATTTATGACGATAGTAATGGCTCAAAATTAATATCTAAATCTATATAATTGTAGAAATTTGTTTAAAATTATTTTTTGTGTCTTAAGAAAGTCATTGCATAAATGAAAACTCATTTTTGGACCTCAAATTAATTAAGACTGACTTCGAGCATATACAATGATACAATCATGACATAAATCATTATCGATGCTATAAACATGGAATCCGAAATTTTATAAAAGAAATTGCAAAAGAAAGCATAATAAAACTGTTGATACTGATGTGTATATATTAGATTATATATCTATATAATCTCCTCTATATACCTAAATTAAGAAATCAAGAGACTAGCTCGAGCGAGATATAGTATAGTATCTATAATATAATAGAGATGAGAGAGAGAGAGAGAGAGAGAGAGAGAGAGAGAGAGAGAAAGAGAGAGGGGCCGAGAGAAAAAGAAAGAGAGAAAGGGGGGCAGAAAGGCGGCCCTTGTCCCACACCCTCCACGGATCGCATCGCATTTATAATGAGATGCGTTTCGGGGCGTTCGAGGGTTGAAAACCCCTCGGCTATTTACGATGTGCGCGCGATCCCTATTATACGAAGAACCGTTTTTATGGGATTTTTATTATTGTGGGACCCCACAATCCATAGACGCGCGCGCGCGTGTGTGTGTGTGTGCCTGTGTGGGCATTGCAGAAATATAAATTTATCATCGATAAATCTGAATGCGGCATTAGAAACGCGTGGTAAGAGCGCCATTAGTTGATTAATATATAGTCGACCATGAAGGATACCGCAGCAATTGAGTTCTGATCGTATTCCCGTCGATTGAAAGATTGTATGAATATATATATATATATATATATATATATATATATATATATATATATATATATAGACAATTTCTTTCACCAAGGAGTTGATTATTTTTTCATTAAAAAAATTAAAACAAAATTTGCTTCTGCTCACCTCAAACGTGTCAGTTTACTTCTCATTTTCAAGATCCTCAGGTAGTCTCTTTATGGTTTTTAAAGAATCCGACCAGTTTTCGATCTAAATTTCTGTAAGTGAATATACAGCTGTACTTAGCAAAAGGTCCAATACTGCTGTATGTTGATAATTAAGTAAAATTTTCGTCTTAACGCGTTCTCCAAATTCCATTGCAAGAATAGTTAAAAAATATACGCATTTCTGACCATCTAGAGCTGCATTTGAACTTCTAAAAATTCAGTAAAAATTTTCTCCTCTTTCGGAAACCGAGGCGAAACAATATATTAGCTCCTATATTTAAAAACATGAGCTGACCTTATACTAATCTCGAAAATGAAGTTCAAGATCAGATTAGAGGCCAATCACGTAGATGTGCCAGTTCAAGCATAGCCATTTCTGAATTAGATTGTTTTTGGATCACGGGCATCATTCGCGATTCAGGGATATAGATACATATAACATTAAAATGAGACATATTCTATCCCGTACAATAAATAAACCAAAATTTTCCTTAAGTTTTCTTTATATAATACTTTGTCATTGTCGAATTTTTTATCAGATCCACCTTTACAATTTTCATTTAATAATAAGTCTTCATGATAGTTACTATTTCTAATAGATTAGAGTACATTTAATGTGATTTAAAACAATTATAGCCCATCGAAACCCTCCGCGCCTACATAATTTCACAAGGCAATTAAAGTAAATTAAATTATATACCATATTATCCCAAGCGCCGAGCGTATATAACCGAGGCGGCAGCATTAATCGGATAAAGCCATAACTGTCTTCGTGCATAATCTCCCGAACGAGGGCAAACAAACCTTGAGTCGTATATATATATATATATATATATATATATATATATATATATATATATATATATGTATGTATGTATGTATGTATGTATGTATGTATGTACGTATATATATCATATAACGATCCGGCGAAAAACATTCCCTCAGAATGAGATTTAACGCTCGAGCTCGCCACCCCTCATTTCTCGCGCCTCCCGTATTACGACCTTTAATGGAATTAACCGCTTAACCGCGCCACGATAGGGCCATTTGATATATACACGGAGCACTCGGCGGTGCGCACGAGCCCGTACGTTTTCGAAAACTCATTAATTATATGGATCCGGTGCGCTCCGCCGCCCAGGCGATATTTTGCCTTTCTGCTCAGCGACATTCGCGCACGGTGTATTAGTGCGATACAATAGTATATATATATATATATATATATATATATATATATATATATATATATATATTTATATAAAAGTAAGTTTGGATAGTAAGAGCGAGATCTATTCTATATTATTAGATTAGGCAATCTTTATATGTCATATATAACAATTGTGGCAAGGACTCTACACTATACTGTATATCTATTACTGCACGGTGCCGTGCATAAAGTGCAGTATAGCATAGGCGCCGATTATTATGCCCTTTTCTCTTCCTGTATAAAATATGAAGCTATTGACAAAGAGAGCGATTAGTTTGATCTGTTGGGCGTTCGTTTCTTTTATTTTACATGCGGCGTGTTTTAATTTTAATCCTTAATTTTCACGACTACGACGCTTATTGAAAGTTTTTCGTCCTTAAAATTTCTTCTCGGGCCTTAAAAATAGATTTGTCTCGTTTCGCACTTTCTTTTTTTTCAAATACAAGAAGTTTCCTTTTTAACTTAAATTTTTTTTTTTTTTTTTTAATATTGCAAAATTAATGTTGGCAATTAATGCCGGTCCGGGATGGTAATGCATGGGCTATTTTTTAATGTATTGTTATATTTGTTATATTGTTATAGTATTATATTCTATTATTTTATTTCAATTGTATTTTATTTTTTAACAAATCAGAATTTATGAATTTGATTGTAAGATTAGAAAAGTGGATCAAGTGACACTACAATTTCGACCATATATTTGGATTATCTACAATTTTAAACATATAAAATTGGACTTGTAAAGAATTTTGAGAAAATGCGCTATATGGTATTATTTCGGCCCTCTAAAGATTAAAGTATCTAACACCCAACTTTGATTATCTTAAACTTGTAAAATTGTAATTCATTATTATTATTTTTTTTTTTAATTGAAACTGATAAATCCTGTTTAAACTTTATTTTAATGCATTTTGCAATTTGCAAAATGGAAAAACTACCCCTAGCCTATCCGCAAGTACATCGCGGGATAAAATACAACTACAGTTATGCAAGGTACAAGCTTGCTTATATCTTAAGTTGGCGTGCCAAATGTTGACGAGGATCTGGTGATGACTATAAAATTTTTTACTTGGCAATAAATGAGCTCTTAATAAGCTAAAAATTCTTGCATACCTTTTTCTTGATTCCGTTAAAACTACCACTGCAGCTTAATAGAGGCCTTTTATTATTTGGCAGACGTATAATAAAGTAAATGACTTCTGATTTTACAAATTTCTTTTTATTATACACATATGTTCTATTTATAGATAATAGCTTCAAATAAGTTAACATTAATTGTTTCTTTTTTATATACTAAAAACGCTATTAACAAATAGTAGCAGTACATATCATATAGATCAGTATACATCTAGTGGAAAAATATAATTAAGTAAAAAAAATGAACCATAAAAAAAATTAATTTAATCTTGAAAAAATAACGCATTTTCACACGAAAGATATACGTCAGCGAATTATGAATAACATTCTCAAAATTATCGGAATTCTTTCATCGTTCCATTATTCCGATAATTCTTTGATTTGTATTTATAACATGTTCATAAAATCTGGCGTGTATACTATATACATATATTATACATGTTTGTTTTATATTATTAATCGAATATATCACAATTATACTCATCAAATGTTCTGTTTTTTTTTTGTTTTTTTTTTTTTATTAACCAGCCATCCAAATAACAAACATCTTTCAAGTTAAGCGCTATTCCGTTTGATTTATTTACTTCCCAATTTAAGAACTTGTATATCGGCGTCGAAATTAAACTCTCAAAGTCACATTCGTCAATTCGCGCCCAGGCACGACAGCCATTCGACCGCAATAACTCGCGCAAACTCGCGACAATTAACAATCCCCGAATGCGAGATTGTCGCAACCCGCGGCCCTCTGTTCCCTCCTCTCGCGCACCGCGCCCTCCTCCTCCGCATTGCCAACGATGAAGACCCCGTCGATGCTCTCGGCCGACTTGTAAATCGCGCCGCCCGCGTCGATCGAGCCAAATAGCCGAGCCGCGTTATTGCCGCCCTTATCCGCCGCCGCCGCCGCCGCCGCCGACGTCGACGTCACCGCCATGCTCGCGGCGCGCCTCCTCCGCCGGAACGGCATCAGACCGGCGAGGGTGGCGAGGGGCAGCTCGACGCAGCAGCTGACGCAGGCCGAGAGCAGCATGGTGAGGCAGAGATTGCCGAAGAAGGAGCGCAGTATGGCGTAGGTCGTCAGGTGGCCCGGTGTGCGCGTCGTGCCGATGTTGTACAGCAGGACGATGTAGTGGGTGAGGTAGGCGCTGTAGGTGAGCTTGGACAGGGGCGTCCAGACGGGCCAGGATAAGAAGCTGTTCAGCGGTCCTGTGAATGTGACGAATAAAATGCGTCAATAATATAAATAAGTTTGAATAATTTTTTTTTAGTAAATTAGGTAGCATGTTTTAATACTAATTGCAACAGTTGCGCGACAAATCATCATTATCCTTGATAGTAATAAAATATATAATAGTTTTAAATAGAGTTAATGTCTACCCAGACATAAGGACCTCTTTTAATTGATTATATACTAAGAGAAACTCTAAATTATCGAAAATTCTGTCATACTTTTTTTATTAATAAAAATGTTCAAATTATGTAATTAATTCAACGCAAGTTATTTTCGTAGATTGTAAGATGTTTTACCAATCTTTTCCGTAATTGTTCAAAACAGCTTTTATATTCACTTTCTGTTATGTTCTTTAGATCTTCCAATGATTTGTGTTTCATCCCCCGTGTAATCCCAAAACTTTTTTCGTATCTCATCCCAAGAATATCGTTTTTAGTTAAAAACACATTTAGTTAAAAACACACAAACAGACAGGTTAATGTATGAACAGGTGCTTTATCATGGTTGACAAATTAATCCTATGGATGCCCATGATCTGTCCGATTTTTATGGGTATGGTCATTCGATCTTCTTAAAATTTCGATGTAGAATTATAGGTTGAGCATTGTCATTGCGTTTATCCTCACTCGGTATGCTTTTTTGGATGACGAGCGAGAGGTGTCTTTCATTGGCTTAATTACTGCTTTGTAGCAAGGTCGTGTCCATGAGTTATAGAAAAAATCTGGGTCCTCTGTCAATAAATTTTGCAACTAAAGAGAGATCTGAAGTTGGAGTTCTCTTTGGTCATCAGTGAACAAGCAAGGGATGATTTTGAATGTTAATATTCTCATGTATAAATCTTCCAATCACACTCTTTAAATTCGTTTCCATTATATTCCAAACATCGTATACTCTTTTCGGTATCCTTGACACTAAAACTTTCTTTACTAAAAAAATTCAACGATGAAAGAGTGTACTTGCAGCGGTCAGAGAATCACTGCTTAGATATCCTAACATCTTATTTTCGTTGCCATGGGGCTTTCTCGCATTTATACTATTGGCGCATATATATTGTAGAATAAATTAATATCAGGTATAAACCTTAACTGCAAAAAGGACGATTTGATGCTTAAGGTGTTTCAGCTACTGGCTTTAAACTTAACTGTTTATATTATAGCAATAAACAACAGGTTGTATACGATTGACTCTTACGATCATGCAACTTGATTAATACAATGGAGACAGATTCACAACGCTTTGTTGAAAAACTCTGCTTGAATGTAATATTCCATCAATACGATATTTAGCCAAGAAACTTTTCATCAATAGATTATTAGCCAAAGGTAAACGGCATTTTCGTTAAAGACGATATAACTATCATCAGACTACATAGATATATGAATGATAATCGCATATTCGATATAAATGAAACCATTACTCGTATATATAAATACATAAATGACATATTTCATATTCCTTCTAGAAAGATAACAATACAACAATGTGAAACCGCAATTACATTACAAAATATAATCATCGCTTGAGATCATAGAAACATGAATTCCATACCGCATATTCGTCTATGAAAAGAGAACTACTTTGTAAAACAAATAGCAAACTACATATTTTCGATTGGCGAAGTATCAGATTAATGATGTGTCTTAAGACAAAGTATCCTGTTACGGAAGAAGAGCCATCTATAGTAACATTCGCACGTCAATTTTCTTACCTGCGTATCCATTGATGCAAGCAAATATGATCCACGCAATGGCTAATGTAAACGCGTGCCTATGAAGTCCCGCGTAAAAACTGGCTTCCAGTTGATTGTAAGGATGATCGTCGAAATACATTCCCCGAGGTCCAAAAATTGCCGATGCACCGGCAATCGCGGCGATCAACCATCCGGCCAAAACGTAGGGCTAAATAAAAAGTTACATGTATAAGATACGCTGTTATCGTAAATACCATTTGTAGATCAGTAGCTGAATCAATAAATTTGGTAAATGAAATGAAAATTGATGAACAACGTGAGAAAATATAGTATTATGAAGAAATTATTGCATTGAAATAAAAGGAATTTTCGTAATTTAAATATACTTTACTTTTTCTTTAATTAAACGTTTCGTTTAAATAAGTAAAAAAAAATTATTTCAACTAAATCGCTTAATTTACATCAATGCAGAAAGTATAAATATATGTTTAAATTTACTAAAGTTTATTTTAGTACGATTGCAAGGAAGATTATTTATTTATATTTAAGTGGTATTCATCATTATCATTAAAGAACTAAAAATCAACAGTTTGTAGCGAATTAAATGTGCTAATAGTAATTTTAAAAAAAAATTCGATGATAAAGCACGTCAATAATATATCACATGCATTAAACTAAAATATTAATGCATCATTGCGTACCCAAGAGATTTTAATTCGATAGTCCTTTGTCCTAAATAGTATGTATCCAAGGGTGAGTCCAATTATGAAGGGACCTGCGCGAGTATAAACCCTCGTGTAAATTTGCAGAAAAACGCTTACCACATCTTTCGAGCTGTATGAAATCGTTAACGTATATTATTAGCACAGATGAAAAATTGCGATCGGTAAATGGTTATGGACAATTACTTTTTGTAATAAAACATGGTACCGGTTAATTCCAAAAAGTACGTAATGCAAAATGGCAATAATATAGATACGAAGAGTCCCGTACACGTCACGATCCACAGCAGCAATTCTCTGTTCGGCCTCAGCATTGGGAGTAGAAAAATCGGCGAAATCAGGAACAATTGCATATCCACCGATATATACCAAGATTGAGACATGCACTACAGAAGATCAGGTTGTCAGTTATTATAACATTAAACAAGGTGATATATTTAACGATAGTCGTGTCATATTGAACTCACGATGTTAGAAATGTTAACGTAATTATTAATGTACAGCAAATTCGTCCACCAATTTGCCCGACAATCCATTTTGCTTTTATATATCCACGTATCCCATTTAGGGCCACTGCCAAGTTTATCGAATAATGTAACGTAAAATCCAATAATAATGATGTACGTAGGGGTTATTCTGCAAATAATAAGTATATACAGGTGTATTTATATTGTGCTTTATGTATATTCTTGCTTCGATATTTTAAAGTTTTATATTCTTTCTTTAATATTTCTTTAATGTAATCAACCACTATATGCCTTTTTAAACAAACAAACATTTAGTGATTTGAATTTTTTATACCATTATTATAAATTGGGCATTATGCAGAATTTTGGTATTGACTACGTGTAAAAAAACGTGATTGAGAGTGCCAAATAATTGTGATGAGAATCCGTGAGTATGTATAATCATACCTCTTTTTTTCCTAAAACAAAATCTTTGAATAATTAAATTTTTTATCTTATAATTAAAAATTCTATCAAATTGGAAATTTTTGTTTTAGTTGTCTTTCAGGAATTGTTTTTTTTTTTAAATCAGAGATGGGGCCGATATTTTTTAAAGATCCTGTCTTTTTCAATTCAGTACTTTTTACAACTGAAACAATTAATTCAAGTTAAATATAACATAGACCGAGTGGGTCTATATTATGCCCAGAAATTGAATGTACAATGAAAAATGGCTCTTATCAAGTAAATATTTTCTTGTTTTGTACCGAAAAAATGATTTTCTTAAATTGAGAAAATTTGTTCTTAAATAAAGGAAGCGTATACGTGATGCAAGAAGAGTCCACTTAAATGAAACCACGTCGTCTTAAATCTAGTTAATATTTTCTTAACACATAAATATTTCCTTTATATTGGAAAAAATTTTTTCAATGTAAAAATGATTACTCTATTGATTCACGGATTCAGGAATATAGTATAATAATAATTATTTTATAAAATGTGTTTAAATAGCTTATATTTTGTACCTGAGGTAGCGATTAATGTAAAGTCGCAGTACATCAATGAATGATCCAGTATTCTTCCTATTGTTCATTAAAAATGTATAAGCCAGAAGTACACCACTGAGAAGGAAAAACGTATCGCAAATTATATTACTGTTCAAAACAAGGAGCGAGCTCCAGTCCTCGTGTAACTGTAAGTTAAAATAATTCTTTTTTAAAAAATTATAAATTTAAATCTATTTGAAGATTCAACAGAAATTTTTATAATGCTTAAGAACAATAAAAATATATTGATAAAAATTGATCGATAATTTGAAGTTATATTCATTATAGAATTTGTTTGGAATCTTCTTACTTGCGTAAAATAAATTTATACGTTTACGTTTACATAAAAATAAAAATCAAGGACAAATTCATTTCTAAAAGATGTCTTTTGGAGTGCTATAATTGCAAAAAAAACTGTTAAAAATTATACATCAAATATTAAAACTGACATTAAATATCTGTTCACATTGTTTAGATTAGTCAGTGTTATCATTGCCATTCTGTGTCTACTAATGCAAATTTAATTGTGAATGTATCTGAAAGCATAACATAGAAAGCCAATGTCCATGATAATTTGAACATCTGAATTCGACGTACTGTAAATTACCAAATATTTTTATTGCTCTTAAAGCTTTGATAAAATGATATATTTATAATAATAAAATGACAGTGAGACTGTCCTTATTTATAAAGATCTCCGTAGAATCTGAAAGCAAAAACTATTACTAATAATAAAAAATAATAAAAATTAATCAACATACTATTATTAGTAAAGGAATTGTACTGCTCCTATTATTAGTAATGCTCCTTTACTAACAATAGTATGTTGACTAATTTTTATTATTTCTTATTAATTTTTATTTTTCTAGTACTATTTTGTTATGCCAGATTCGCGGAGATGATTAGAAGTAAGGACAGCCTGACTGTCATTATATTAGTATAGTGGATTATTATATAAACATTGTAAGACCGATAAAAATATTTGTTAGTTTACTTTAAAACAATCCACATAAGTGCAATTTTATTTTTCAAGGTAAGCACTGTATTCTAATATTTATTGTAATGAGACACTAATGCTTTCAAATTATACAGTACATTGGTTAATCGGGGCGTAGTGAGCAGACATTTAATATCATTTTCAATATTTGGTATCATTTGTAAAAGTATTTTTCCAGTGTATTAGATTTCACAACTTCATATTATAAGTGATGCACATCTCCGGATTATCATATCGTACGTCTGAGATTAGGACGCCTCCCACCATACTATAGAGGCCAGCCAGCAGGCAGCTTACGATAAAATTTTAAATATAGTTAGATATTCTCAGTTTAATCAAAAATTGTTTGTTTTGTTTTTTCTTGATTCAATAAATTTTTCTTCCTTATATAGGTAGCATTACATTTTGAGGAAAAAGTAAAAAAATTTTTAAATAATAAATATAAAGTTATAAAATAAATTCAAACTTGTTTAATTAACTTGTTAGTTTTCCATTATATTTTACAATCTCTTTTATTTCATCTATTATATAAAAAAGGTAGCCATACTAAGTTTTTGCCTCTTCACATAGTTCGTATGCAGGCATTATTTTTTAATTATTTTGTCATGCATAACATGTACTTCGCCTCTAAATTTCTACATTTTAAACATTTAATTGGTAGATATTATAAGTTACTGATTAGTGTCGTAAAGTTTACTTTTAAATACATTTGTAGCAAAACCTGACCGAAAATAAAACAAACACGAATTCCTCGCGAAGAGACTTCAAGCTACAGTTTGAGAACATAAATGAAATCGAGAAGCTATTCAATTGCATTTATCCAAAATAAATAAAAACAAAAAAAAACAACAAATGAGAATAACATACCCAAGTACGCTAGTAATTGTGACAAATATTAATTCTAAATAGCATAATATAATTTTTAACAATATTAAATGATTTTACTGAAGATATGTATCGTAGAATAGTCAACGAAAATTTGAAAAAAAACTAAATTTGTCAATTTATCGTAAATGTTAGTAGAAATATATTGTATTCTAAACGATATAATGCATATTTTTATCTTATAAAAATTAAAAAAAAATTTTTTTGATGATAAAAAAATTGTACTAACAAAAAACTTTACAAACAAATTGATAAGAATGAAAAATAAATGTGTAAACCAGAACTTACTCTGGTCAGTGTAATTGAACAGAGGGACGCAAAAAAGCGATCTTACTAACAAGGGTGCCCAATATCTATGCGAAATTTTTGTTGTTTTTTTCTTTATTTTGAAAAATATCACGACAGAAAAAATACTTTTAATTTAAAAAAATATAAAGTTAGCAAAAAGCCAGATTAAAATGTATATTATATTCTATTCGTTTTCCTCTAGCTGTTTCATTAACGGCGTAATTTTTTTTTTATTAAAATAAATAACGTTATACCACTTAATGACAATAATCTAAAGGGAGGTTATTGATAAACAACTTTTTCAGTTCATTAAACATTATAATATTTGTTAAAGTAAGAGGTAAATTGAAATTTTCACCGGCGCTTACGTAAAACAATAAAAAATCGTATTATGTTCAATAAAGAAAACAGAGAACATTTTTAATATGCCTATACTTTTATATTACTTTTTATTATATATCATCTAGATCAAATATTTTAAAAATGTATTAAGCGTATATAAAAGCTTTATAAATAAAAATATTTTTAAATAATTACCAATATACCGAAACAACTATCAGGATAGAATAATTGTATTATATATAAGGTAATAAATTTATCACTATTGTCACTTTTATCAAATAATCATAGGATTAAAAACGAAGAATTCATTACGAAAATAAATAGAGAGTATAAAAAAGGGTACATGAAAAATACAAAAATATTCTTTATATTAATGTCAACTTACATTGAAAATATCATATCGATTGATATTAACGTTTACTGCCTCTATATAAAATGTATGACCATAAATAATCCAGCAAATACTAATATATCGCAGCCCATCTAGGCATGTAATTGCGTGATTCGTTCTCTTCGTACTTAACAAATTCTTTCCATTTTTTCGAATCGAAAACGATGATAGTATAGCGTATTTGGTAACTACAATAAAATAATAAAAAATATTAATATTCCAGAAAGCTTATGAAATATATATATATAGACTATATTGTCTCCTAAGCTGAATTTACTTTTTCAATCAATTTAATTATAAAGTGATAGCCATAAAGCCAAATCTCATGTTGATGATATAATAATTTTAAGATACATACAAAAAACTTGCCTTTATAACCTACCTTCTCTATTTGACTTCTGATCAGTGTGCTTTCCGTAAACATCGTAAATGGTACTGGCTACAATTATTGCTAGAAGTATTAGCAAAATACAGCTGCAAAATAAAAAATATAGATATCTAATAAGAAAATTTAAAAAATTAAATGTTAATATATTATATTCAATATTGTTTTAGAACATTATCAATAATTAAAAGCAAAGAAAGTAATCTTTCCCTGATGGCTATACAATTTTGTTGAATTTCCTTCTCTGCGGATAGATCAGAGCAAATGCTGATAAAAGAGCTTATTGCAAAAGGGAAATTTTGGTACTCAAGGGCTTCATTCGCGATGAGTAAGATCGGCGGTGGCATTTCTCTATCTAACCGAATGCTTATTCAAAAAGGGATTCACTTTGGTCAACGAACGGAAAGCATTTTCAATGCAAACCTTAGACATGATAGTTGCTGCCATGAAAGCACGCAGACTGAACCTACTTATCATTCTCGTATAATATGTATATTAATTTGCATAAGTTGCTCTTAGTAGAAAGACTAAGAAGAGAGCAGAGTTTATTTCTTTCGGAAAGTCGAGATCAGAAGACCAAGAAACAGCGTTCATCGAACACGCGGCGTCATATGCACCATGGCTCGGACAATGCGTCAGATGGAGTAAACGCAACCACTGTAGTATCTAACATTAATTCAGTATATGACGCTCTGTTGAGACGCGTGTTAATTTGTCTAACTTAATGTGGGCCTTAAAAGAAATACCTATATTAAAGTATGAAACAGCAAAAAACAGAAAATCTTTACCAGTCTTTGTGTCATCAGATCCCTTGGAGGATGCAAAATGATAGTTCAGGAAATCGAGTAGACAAAAAACAACATAATAAAATAGAAGGAACTTTTGATCTATTTAAAAAAATCCTGGAAGAAAAAAGGACGAATAGTAGAGCATCTTACCTATCGACAAAAAAAATACTCAAACGAGAAAGGAATGTTCGACCTGATGAAATCTCCATTGAGGTAACTTAGTCAGATCTAACACTCAGTCAGAGAACTAACACCTTGACGGTAGTATCGGCGGATGAGAAACGCTTCATCGTTTCCTGAAGAACATAGGATTTCTATACTTCGTTATCATTCCCATTGATTTGTAAATGACGAGTTGGCTTCTAGAAAGCACGGTTGACCTCAAGCTATAGGATAAAAGAGCGTTGAAATTAAACAGCGTAGATTTGCAGCAAAGAAAGGCCAAGACATAGATCATGGATGATTCTACGTTGTCTGAAGCCATTGATCTGACATATTAATAAGAACAAAGTGAGTGTATTTAATGGAATAATACACCTATTCGTACAAATTTCAAAGTCAGAGATGTAATAGTGCGATTGGATTTCTGTTACTCAGCTCAGCTCGCCTCGATCTTCGGCCACTCAATCCACCGTTGGTTATTTCATAATCGCCGCGCACCAGCCTTGTTCCTTGTTGCATGAACGTTAGTTCGGTTCAACTCATCACGAAGTTTTTCTCTGATCTAGTCTTTAACTTCACTCCATTCGCCAAGGCAAAAATTAAATAATTCCTCTTGCGAGTCGCTTGGAAATCGAATCAGCTGAAATGACAACGACGCGCTTATTTACAAAAATAACAAAGATGAATTTATTAAAATGAAATATTCGCCATTCTATAAATATACTTGGAGCATCATCCCGTTACTTTGGATTTTCAATCTATTGACTAGTCCATCGCAATACGCTATAAAAGCAAAGCAATACAAAAAAATTAAATATAGGTGGAACGTGATCCCGATCGGACCTTACAGCATCGCGTCGTTAATTCCTCCGTATCCCGACGAGAATATTGCCAATCGCACCTAAGCCCCACGCGTATCGAGTAGTCTTATTATTGTGGTAGGGTTATCGTTCGTACTAACGGTAAGTAATAAGCCTCCTAAATTTGTCCGGTCTAGTCCACCACAGAAAACTACCCGTTTTATCGCAGTATCGCTGACTTGAAAACGGTGAGTGTTGGTCTCCTCTTTTGCGATTGCCCTTTCGTACCGTTGAAGCTGCTTGAACGTCTCGTATTGTCTCGCACTGGCCGCGTTTTAGCGAATATTTGGCTTTGCCGTATTCTGCACCACTCCCACGGGCCACTACGCGAGTTTGTATACTTATTGAACAGACAAAGACTTTTCAGATCTTAAACGAGAGATCCTAGTATAACTTAGGCAGTGTTAACTTACAGTTACCCAGTCTTGTATAAACAAATGCTATCAGCATTGATATGCGGAATCAAGAACAGTCATCAATAACGACTTTATGCTTTTCATGTATCGTTATGGATAAGAGAATCAATTCCATTATATTTAACTCAATCACATTTTCGATTATCCATAAGAGTACAACAGAGCTACCTAAAGGTATTTCTGTAATATAATAGGTATTCGTGGACACGCATAGTCTAAATTTTTTTTTGTTACGGGTATGTAATGCTAAATAAATCGAGAGCTTGTCCTGACAAAGAACATTTACACGATCCCACTATCAAATCTCAGCATAGGAGACCTTCTAGTGGTGAATGATTAGGAAATTCGATTCAGAAATTTGCTTAATACTGCCGAAATATGAGAGAGGGGGCTTTCTCTTCTTTTTGTCTACGATTCCAAGTCTTAGCATACATCATGGAAAACCTCGATGACAATGGAAAAAGAAAAGACCTTCTGAAATTCGTGATATAGATATGCCAAACTCGGTGACGATAGCGACTCCGCAATTCGATTAGTAAAGTTGGTAATATCAAAACCTTAAAAAGTTTTATATGAATCTTTACACGCTAATCATATTTAGTTCTTGTTGTTGAAGAAGTCTGAGAAAGAGCTTAAAATGTTGGATCAAATATCCAAAATCATCCAAGAATTTGCTCTTGGCATCAATGATTTCTGTAATAAAGAACCGGGTCGCTCATTTTTTTATTTTATACAGATTTGGACTGATTTTGCAGTTCTGTTTTAATATACAGCTGACTGAATATCATAACTATTATTGATATATTATAGACAAGTAGTAAAAATATTTCAGATTTAATAAATTTACCTTTTGCCTACATATATGTATGTATGTACCAGACAACTTTATTAGCATACGTGGGATTCCTGTTTTAACGTTTTCATGACCAAAGATTATTTACGTATGTAACGAATCAACTGTGGAAGCTATGGGGAAAAAATCAGCTTTCATAAATATAAGTAGTTGTTTGTATTCCGATTCTGGTTTTCTTAATCATATTATATAAAGTCTATCTTGGCGCAATTTTTGATTGCAAGCTGGACTGGCGACAACATATGTACCTACAACGGACCAAGATTACATTAGCTTTGGAAGTTCGAGTTGTTTACCATAAAAAAAAAAAAAATGAAAAGCACTCAGGGAGCTAATACTGTAGAAGATCGAGACTAATAGGACAATGCCCATTATGAACTTGGGTATGTTACTCTTTGGAAATGAATTAAGATGCAGGCTAGGAAACCGGTCCTAAGAAATCTAAACTCTCTGGATTGCAAAAACAGCCGACATATTCAGATTTCAAAGAATCTGTACATCACAGATATTTCTTAGATGTGCAAGAACAAGTCGATCGGAATTTTTATCTTCGATAAGAAATGTAATATTGATATAAAATTTGAAAAGTTTCAATGCAACTACTGCTTTGAATCAGGTTTTTCTAATCAAAATATATATTCCACTGGGCTTGGCCAACGGTTATTCCCGCCGGAGAGCCAAAAATCTCGGCGAACACGAAAGTCATGTGAGGTTAATTTATTTCGTAAGGAGCAACAAAGGTACAGAAATGTCCTACATAGAATAATCTGTACAAACATTATTTATAATGTTTACGTGGATTAAATAAAAACAATGTTTTTTACAAAAATAAATAAAGAATTTGGATTCTTACACGTAGCACCAGTCTGCGATGTCAAAACTTTTAGTGTCTGTAGAAAGTGTGTGGCAAGGACTGACAGTCACTGTAAAATTTAATCGACCGTCGACTTTCAATGGATCGAGGGCGCGTTGAAGTGCCTGCGATATTTCCGAGCGACTGCAAGACGACGGTAAACACCACATCCATTCGTAACTTGTCGAATAGGGTGAGATATTTTTCAATTGCTAAAGTAAAAAAAATTTCCTACAATATAGATTAGAAAGTCTTGTCTACAAAAACTCTTAGCAAAATATTTTCAACGAGAGATTATAAGGAAGTATTATATTTGTCTCAAATAATTACCGAAGCTGCAGCAATTTGTATGAGAAAATCTTTCATGTCTACTGCACTAGATATCCTTGAACCATTGAGAACTTGGAATTGTACTAATGCATTACAGGCCTGTGCTGTAAAATTTAGTCCTGTTTTGATTGCTATGCACTCGTCATAATTGCCCAATTGTTGGATGTTGCCAGTTAAGACACCAGGGGAAAGTTTTGCCGATGCATCGTACACTAAAAAACAATCGAATAAATTTACTTTTAAATCAGTAGAATGAATTATGAACTTATTACTTATATTTCTATATGCTATGAAAATTATGTAAACTGATAAAGTGACAAAAATATTAAAATAGTATAAGAACAAGCAAAGATGCTGGAAAATTTTTTACAAAACAATTAAAACTTAACTCGTAAATTTGAATTGATGCACGACCCTAAATATATCCTCATTACTCTTTAAATTAGTTCATATTTGAATTGCTAATGTATCAACTGAAATTTATAAAAATGATTACTATCTTGATAATATATAAGAATATATAAGAATAGAATTAATTTTAGATCATCAGAAAAGGCAAAGTCCAACAATATTCTACACAATTGTTGAAAAAACAACAACAAAAGCTAAATACTGAAGCGTAAGAGAAATGCAACTATTCCTAAATTGTGCGATGAGTATTTTTCATTTCGTAATTGTCGTTTGCATTGGAACTTCCGACACTTATAGCTATATGGCAAGTTTAACGAACTTCGCGTCTCGAACTTATTCCGAGAAGTGTATAGCTAGCTTGAAAAATATGATTGATCAATACAATATAAATACATGTGTATTTTACTATCATTATCAGTGTAGTAAGTGCAACTAATAATGACTTTGTAGAAAAAAAACGATTGTTTGCCTTCTACAAAGCATCCGATAATAAGCTTAAAGTTCAAACTATAATTTCAATTAGAATAGCATCAGAAATATGAAATAACTTCGTTTATTTTTGTAACTTCATTATACTTTCATTATTATTAATTAGATAATATAAATGTATAGTCAAAACAACTTTAAAATTAAGTTTATTAAAAAAATTTTAGACGTAAGTCTAAAATCTCTAAGTAAATAATGAAGTGCAGTATCAACTATATCCTCTATCAGTATAGCTATTTGTGAATCTTATTTCAATCGAGGCTATTTTTAGAGAGCAAAAGTTTATTTCCGCGAACTTGCGATACAAATTAACATACGCCTCCGCGAGATTTCACGTTGGAACGTGTGACACCAGCTCGAACGTTCGTTGCGAAAAACAATACTATATATATATATATATATATATATATATATATATATATATATATATATATATATAAAGTCTACAACACATCTGAACTACTTTTCCCGACGTAACCATCCCCCAATAAGATTTATGTGGTTCGTGAACCCCGCGTGGAAAGCAATATTTGTAAAGGACGTGTAGGAACTCGAGGCTCATGCGATCCAAGAGAGATTTACTATATATATATATATATATATATATATATATATATATATATAAGATAAGATATAATCACGTGTTTTAAGCTTAGGTTTGGCTCAGACTTAACATACTTTTCTAATACTGGCAATTGTTTTTCATCCCAAAAGAAATTTAGAATTCAAATTTTTCGCAAATACGTATACTGTCAACAAATAACTTAAAGTTCCGGGAAAGCATCATATATGCTTCCTCTACGGGACTTTGTAACGTTAAAATCCCAACTATTTGTTTTTCTGAAACTTAAAAAATTAAGAATAATAAATACTGCATAATATTCATTAAATTTTGTCCATTATTTGCAATTTTTTAAATTCAAAATTGCAATTTTAAAGAAGAATTGAAATTCCTTGCGATCAGATATTTATATTCCATATAAACGATGCATAAAAATCATATAAATGGGAAAGTTATATTAACTTTTATTTAAAAAATTGTAAAAAAAATGACAATCTTAATTTCTTGCATTAGTTTATGATTTAATGTAAGGATTTTTATTTTTTACATATCATTCAACGTGTCAGAAGTCGCTCTATTTATTCATTTAAATATCGCTGCTTATCGGCAACGGAGGTCTACGATGTGTTTGTAAACAAAGCAAATATAAATAGGATTGTTACAGAGGCGCGTGTATCCTGCGGTCGTCGAATTAGTAATCACTGACTCTTGCAATTAAGTCAACAGAGTTCTTCCTTTCCTTTTATTTCTTGAATTTTACATTTTAAAAATTAGAAATAATGCAGGGAGTTAAATTAAGATTATCTTTTATTTATATTTTATATATCATCATAAGAAAACGACATTGTAGTAGAAAAAAGACTTGTGTATGAAGTGATGGATATGTTTGAGAAGAATAAAATTACTTATTGCAGTATGTATTCACTCAAAATGTCAATTCTAAATTTCTGTACTTCAGAGGAATATTGGAATGAGTCGCTGCACCATCGGGTCTTCTATATAGATATATTAGAAAAGACTGTCAGTTTTAAAGCAAATCCAGAATCCAAACATGTGACTCTCCCCCTCTCTCTTTGTGAGTAAATATTACAATTATTTAACAATATTAAATCAAGAGTACATTTATAGATGATTGCTTATAATCGCTAGCAAAATAATATACGTAACAATACCTGTATGATGAATATTTTGGATAGAATTTGAAACATTTTTATAAAGTATCCTCAATATTCAGGAATGGAGATAATTAAAACGATAAGATATAAAGAGTAGGTTTTCTGGCTTAGAACATCATATATACATCTCCGAATCATATAATTTACTCTTGCAGAAAAGAATAAACTTTGAATTACGAGAGAAAAAGAAATTCTTAAGAACTTTGTAAACATAGAGATAAAATCATAATAGCTATGGATGACCGATGTAGAAAACAAGTTAAATCTATACATTCATTGTATCGTTTGTGTATCGGACTAATCGTTATCAGCAAAATCCTTCGGTCAACAAATTTTGTAAAATAGTATAAGCCAATTACAGTTGACCCGCGAGTTATACCTCATCAAGTTGCATGATAAAATCTTTATAATCAGTAGCTGTTAACAATCATACGTATAATTTCTATCAAATGAAACCTCGCGGATTATTGATTTTTTTTTTTTTTTTTTAATATTTAACAAATGAATTCGATCGACAAAAGAGAACTTTATAGTAATTTCATTCATATGTTTTGACTATCATAAGAAGTCATCGTGAATCACAGTTCCCAATCTCTGATGCAATCTGATCTAGGGAAAAATCTGTATCATTCATCGTATAATTAAGTTTAATGATAAGCGATCCGAGATGGTACGATGCAATAATTGGCGTTGCAATAAATTAAACCAGAGAATATTATTGTTTATTTTATAACAGAGGCATTGAAATTTTCAATGCCTCTGTCCATATTCATTTAAAAATATAACATTTTATCATATAAATAAAAAAATCATATTTTATTTTAGATATATGTAATAATAATAACAACCACAACAACAACAACAACAACAACAACAACAACAATAATAATAATTTTACACGTTCTTAGAACGAGACGTACGAAAAAATGTTATTTTTGAATTTAACAAATTGATCTTTCATTTGTAATCTTATATTTTAAGGAGAGCATTAGTGTTTTATTAGAAGTTATATTGGAATAATTATTGCAATTATATTGGAAACTTAAACTATTATTGGCATGGGCTTTCTACATGTCTTCACACGTTTTCAATTAAATTTGCGGTAGTTAATACAGAGCTATATATAAAAAATTATAGTACATTGAATAATGTACTATAATTTTAAATAACACAACCTTCATATTATAAGTATATCCCCCGCTTATCATATCTTACGTTTAAAATTAGGACATCTGTGATCTCACTACAAAGCTCAATAGGCGTTTTAAAGCATAACGTACAAAAAAGTTATTTTTCTCATTTTAATAAAATTTTTTCTTGTATTTTTTTATATCTTCAAATCTCCAAATAGAGGCCCAAGCTAGAAAATTTACTTTTATTTTATGCAGAAAATTTACTTTTTATTATAACATTAACTTATGCAATTCCATATACAAATATACATGTATATATACGGAAATAAACTATTAAATCATTCATAAAAATGCTTTTTAAGTTTATCATGCGTTATTAAAGCGATGCTATGTCATTCTATATAATACTTATTTAGATTAGATAACATTATGAAATGGTTAAAAATTTTCAGTAAATTACGTATTCTGAACATTTACATGAAGCGATATCGATTCCAATAATGTCGAGGATACGAGTATTTTTAGATTTTTATTTATTTTTGGTAATCAATAACAAGGATTGGCCCTATATTACTAAATTATATACTGATCTAACAGTATAAAATAATAAATATCTCAGAAAAAAAATGATAAAACGTGCAAATGAATATTTTTATCGGGTGTAAATAATATTGTGTTTGGGCACGTTTTAAAAAGTACGCTTAGTCGCAAAATCTACGTTTCTTATAACAACTCGTAATTCCTAATGAAATTTAGCTTGGAATTTTTTTGATATTTCAGACTTTAGATATATATATATATATATATATATATATAGTTATTTTACCAAGAAATACTAATGTAATATAAATATACTAATGTATTATAAAAATTAAATATAAAAAATGTATTTGGAATTTTTCGATGTAATAAATCAATTTTTATTTTGCGCAGTTTACAATAAATTGAATAACCCAAATTGTTGATTTAACTGAATTTTGGTTTATAAAATAAAATTAGAACACCATTTAATTATTTGTTCAACATAAATCTATTATTTGTACAACAAAATTTATTATTAATATTACAATAATCAAATATGATTTCATTTTATAATCTTGATAGAAACAATTAGTAAAAAAATACAATAGGAGTAATGAAAAATCGTTTGATAAAAATTTTTAAATATAAAAAATGGAGAATTATAAAAAGTATTAACGTATTTCAAATATTTCCTATTTCAAGAATTTATTTTTTCAAATCTTATAAAATTAACTCAAAACATTTACAATATTTTCAAGATAAATTTTTGTATCGTCAGGTAGTTTAATTTGGTTTCATATAAAAATATATAATTAAGATTTTTCGATTAACTTTCCTACTTTTCATTATTCAGAAAATCTAAAAAATGGAAGATCATATGATTAAAGTTTTTGTCAAAGAGCATTAAATATTAAAGAGCTTACAATATTAAAGCTGTATAGATTAGGTATCGACTAAAAAATACTGTCTGGATATTAATCAATGATTAAATACTCTTATCTGTGTATAAAAACTAACATTACTAAAGGTGAACAATATTATTATTTCATCTTATCTCTAAAAAAATATATTAAATTATTAAAAATATTAAAAATGAGTTATTAAATTTGTCAAATACGTATAATATTCTGTAGTCGACTGCAATAACGGAAATTTCTTTTCCAATTTATTATCCATAATTTTTAATCTTTTTGTTTTCGATTGTTAAACATTTAATATGAAGTTATAAATAAATTTCATTTTAAAATATTCTAAACGAAATTATATCTAAAATAATTGTATATCGATGTTTAAGAATATTAAATGTTTCAATAGAGGTTATAATTCACGCTAGCGTAATTTTAGTAGTTTTATTTGACCTCGATTTTATATTTTTGATATATATTTTATCGTTTTTTTTTCTTTTTTCAAAATATTATAAGTATAATGAATTATACCGAGAATAATATTTTCATCTATTAAGCAAATATGTTTTCGAATTGTACTGAAAACTATTTTTCAAATTAATTAAAATAAACTGTTTTTCTATCAAATACATACTTTCCTAACTTATAAGAATACAGTTTTATTGATATACATGATTTAAGAAAATATTTACTTGATAACTGAAAATATTTTTCTCGGCCAGTATACACATTGGCCTTCAATTTAAGTAATGCACACATATCGTATAACAAAATATTTCATGCCTAAAGTAACATCGAATATTTTTCAAAATACCTTTAATTTTTTTATACTTAGATTTATTAAAGAAGATATTATTAAAGAGGATAATTCTGTGATATGTTTATATTATATTAAAGAAAAATTCTTTTTTTTAGAAAAAATTTTCAAATTGTATACGAATTAGGCTCTTAGAAAAAAAACTAAATTAAAAAGGAACTAAATAAAAAAAAACTGTCCAAGGAAATAAATTAATTTTCATTAACGATATAATGATTGCATTTTGTAAATAACTTTCTTTGGTAATAATATTTAATGAAAAAATGTAATAAAATTAATTTTTTTCATCACATTTTTCGTTCAGCCTATATCTCATACTATCTTATAATGTATATACATATATATACATATATATACATAACATATATATACATAATATATATATATATATATATATATATATATATATATATATATATATCTATACATATATTTAAAGAGATTTTCGCCACATCGAATAAGACATGCCTCTTTAAATAATTTAGAACGGCTATAAACATTTCTTTTTGCGTCGGGCAAATTTTGTTTCAGATAAATGCGTATATTAATTTGTAAAATATATAATATTTGATTATCGCCCGACTCTCGAGGCGTTTCGCACGTGTCGTTAAATTATACGATTATATATAGCATAAATTAGAATATTTACATGGAATTCCAAGAGGTTTGTTTTGTAATTATAAGATGATAAGACGACCCATTTAAAATGAAGAAAACAGCTGTATCGTCAAAAAATAATTTCGCGTTCAGATGTGTACACGCACGCGCGCGCGCGCGCGCACCACAAAAGAATCCTTATGCATCAGAAGGCTATATAACTAGAATTATGTTAAATAATAATAATAAAAATAATAACAATAATAAATAGTGTACTTTGCATGGCCCAAGGGCTGTAGTTTTCGAGCTCCTCGAAATAAATTCTGCTGTCCGTCAGGCACTCGTTGGAAGCTGCCACGGTGGGCGCGAACGGTCCCACAAGAAAATCGGGTATATTGAATTCCCTTTGCGCGATCGAGCCATCGTCGATCACTGGTTCCGCGACCGCGCAAAGGCTCGCGGACCAATAAATCGCTGTCAGAGCAAAAGTGAGAAGTGAATTTAATCCCTTGCACGTCATCATACTGCTTTTCGTCCCCTTACTGCTACACCTATTGAGCACTGCACTTTCGTACTAATTTTTAGGCACTTGTTATATTTTTAATAACCATTAAAGTTTACATTTACATATATATAGAGATGTATGTGTTCACTGTATATATACACATATGTAATACATCATTGGTTTTACGATTTATTTCACTAATGCATGGGTATCTGTGAAGCGGCACAACTTCGCGATCAAAGGGTATACAGAACCGAAAAATTTATTATAGACCATGGACATAAAAAGTTTGAAAATCAATGTTATATATATAAGACGCTCGATAATTCTAAACCTGTCCGTATACAAGTCGAGACATCAACTGTCAGCGAACTATATATTGCCACTTGCTTTTATATGCATGGTTGGATTGTCTACGTGTTGGTGTGCATGTATATCTGTATGTATGTATATTTATGTAAAGAGATGGGGAAAAATAGTACGGAATCGTTAAATAATGAACTTTAAAAATTATTGTAATTATTATACATAGATAAATAATATCGACCAATGCCGACCAAGTTATATCTACGTAAACGCCCGCAGACAGAGCCCGTGCTTGGGACCCCCCATCTTCTATGGAGGCTTCCGCAGGGCGATAGAGTTCAAAATGAAAAATCCTTTTTTATAATTTATAATTTTTTTAACCCTATTTCCTGTGAAGAATACTAAGAGAGTATTTTGAAAAAGGTATATATATATATATATATATATATATATATATATATATATATATATAAATTTTTTTTATAAATAACAAGATATAAATATAATTTCAGCAATATATTATATAGTTTTTTATATAAAAACTATATAAAAAATAGTTTTTATACGTAAATGTTAATAAATAAATAGCACGTGCTCCTAAATTATTATTATTAAATATATTTTTTTTAATAGAATTACCATTATATAGTAGGATATAAAATTTTAATTTTTTGCTTATGGTAATTTTTAATGTTTTTAGACAGTCAGTGATTAAATTAAATAAAAATTTGAATTGTTTCTTATTTTTATTAATAAATGTTTCAACTTGTATTAATAAATTTTTAGCACATTAGTTTAGGATTAAAGATGACAGTGAATTATTGGATAATTATTTTATAAATCGGCGAACTATGTTTGGTCAAAATGTTTGTCGAATTATGCCAATTGGTGCATATACTTTAAACCTTATTTTTTATATACCTTAATTTATTTTTCATCGATAATACAGTTTTCATCCTGCCATTGTTACTGTTATATTTATATAATACATACCTGCATATAATACATTGAATTTTAAAATAAGTTTGTCCCACTGAAAAGAAGGAAAGAAAGAAAGATAACTAATACATGCCCGATGACTATTAATATGCATGACTTTTTGTCGATCGCTCAGCTTCGCGTGTAAAAATAATCAAAAAATATAAACCAAGTACAAGCAATCATAGAAAAATAATTTTGTATATAAAAATAAACAGAAATAAAATTATAAATGCCTACAGAGAATGGCAAATACATTATTAAACCCGTTACTTTTTATTATCCGGCATGAACATACTGACACGTGGAATAAAATGAATAAAAATAGATATAAATTTTTTTAAAGAAAGAATTTAAAAAACTCTTTAAGATAAATAAATTTAAAAAAAATTAAAATTTTTAAATAAATAACTAATATTTATTGTAATTAATCCAAAAATAAGAATAGATAGAGCTTTTACATATTCTTCCTCAAATTAAATAATATAATAAAATTCTGAATAAAGAATTTCATAAATTATGGATAAATTTTATAAATTTATATATATATATATATATATATATATATATATATATATATATATATATATATTTGTAACAGATCCGTTATAAAAGTAAAATAAACGCATATGTTTACAATATATTAATAAACCTTTTAAGAAGATCTTTCAGTTTTGACAATAATTCTCGATCTAATCGACGAAAATACTTTTTTAATTATTTTTATTATAATTATAACTGTTATAATTACTTATATTGATTTTCTTATTACAATGATCTACATTTTTTATAAGTGCATGTTTCCCTTTAATAATATTTTTTTTAATTTATAATGATAATTATATGATAACACGTTAAACCATTCATTATTTAAAAATTGTTCTAAAATCTATAACATTTATTTTGTAAGTCAACAAGTTAAGATCAATCACTAAATGCATTATTTGGTTAGAAGATAAGTCAATGACTGACGATAATTGATATAGTAATATTAGATAATAGTAGAAATATATAGACAGAAAAAAAATGTAAGTGTCATAAATAAAATAGTTTGCAAGAATTACATCTAAGCTATAATCTGTTGATGAGCGGCAAATAATTGTATAAATACAAGTAATTAGTTAATAAAAAACTGCCGTTTTTCAGGAGTTTCGGACTCAGAAGTATGTCAATGATTTTGGATGCCCCTGGTATAAGAAATTTCAAGGCCTTAGGGAGCAAAAACATACAATTTTTAAAAATAATTAATATTTAATCAAATATGTTTATATTATTAATTTATTAATTATAATAAGCGTTTTTTTAACAATATACTTAAAAGCTTTTATTTGCATTCAAAAATAATTTATTTACTCGTCTTAATTTTTGTTTTGAATCATAGTTGATTGCTAAAGACCTATTAAAAGACAGGAAAATTCTATATAAAAATACAGATTCTTTTATTTTCATTATTCTTTTAACTTGCTATTTTCAGAGAAAAAAAACTTATTTCTTATATCCAAAGGCATTAAAAAATATTATACAGGCCCAAAAAAGAAGTATACTATTGCTCTGAGGTTGAAAACACATTATCCCGATATAATTAGAATTAATTCGATAGTGATGATAATTAGAATTTTTATAAAGCTATTTTAAAAATCTCTAACTTTTGTTATAGAAACCCCCCTATTTTGGAATGCGGAATTTTGAAAGAAGATATAATATATTCTGAATTATGCAGGAATCAGCATAATAGCTTTACTTTTAAACGGAATAGAATTAAAATAAAATAAAAAAAAGAATTTCTGTAGCAATAATAATGATAATAATAATTTCGGAATTTCTAAGTAACTACATAAAGGACAAAATTAATGCTAATTTATTATATATATATATATATAAATTATAAAAGATAATTTGTAAAGAAAAAGACTATTCCAACAACAAGAACGGTAACCCGCGGAATACATGAAAAATCGGAATTTTGGAATTGCGCTCGGTACTAATATAGTATATACATTTAAAAATTTTTTAGAAAGAAAAAAACGAAGTAATATATGTTTTTGACCGGAAGTGACAAAAATTTCCTGGCTAAGTATATGTATGAGGTCGAAATTTCTAGCATTGTATCCGTCTCTTCTCGAACCCGTTTAAAATCTTTTATTGCTTGTACTAATATATAATTTAACTCAATTTAAGATAGGATTATATATATATATATATATATATATATATATATATATATATATATATATATATATATGACAGATTTATCAATATTGGCGGAATTTGGCCATAATATATAATATTACCTACAATATTGCAGAAATATTTCTACGATATTATCATGCTCTATTCGATGCCATTCTTTTTTGCATATCACCATAAAACGATGTCTAGTACTCGATGACTGAATTGTTTTTGGATAAGAAGGGCCACGCTGATAATTTCTGATCTTCTCGTATTTTTATTTTCATATATATATCTATATATAATGTATGTATGTATATAATGTTATGTTCATTTCATTTATAATATTTGGTTTTCCTATATAATATCATATGTATAATTTCGTATATAAAATGATCTATTGATCTTTGACGGTAAACTTTATACGTTTTACTAGTAAACAGGTTGTAAAAGATATGTGGGCCGGGATGAAAATTTTTTACGAAAGAGGATTGAAATTGACGTTCGAATTCGTTTTAGCAATATATATTTGAAAACATTACATTTAATAAATCTTATATGCCGTGTTGGTTGGAGTCAGTATATAAAAACTCTGACACTTTGACTACCACATATACACATATATATAATTCGAAATCGAGCATTATCTATACTGTCGGATAATGGAAATAAAATTATATGTATATATGTATAGGAAAATTTTCTGAGTACATAATAGCCTACGTTCTAAAAAAATTTTAATAATTTTCTGAATCGAATACCTTTATATATATTATGGAATATATATGTTTTGGAATATCTCGGAAGCAGATTGCCTAATTATATTATTATATAAATTATAAACCATGCACGCCTATCAAATCGAATATATATATATATATGTATATATATACCGTATTCAACAATCAACAAGAATAAAATAAAAAATGAGCAGATAAAACGTGTCGGCTTAAATAAACAAAGGAGATATTGATTAAAGCAAAGAATGCGTTGCGTGAGCGGGAATGTTAACGAGGTATTTTCTATATATATATATATATATATATATATATATATATATATATATATATATATATATATACTTATCGTCTAGTATTCAACAAGTAATATTTTGTATACGGTTAAATAATGAATTGATAGCAAATGAAACGACAAAAAAAGCAAAAGTGGGATTAGCGTGTTTTTTATCGTTCCTGCGAATATACATGATTCTGTATACGTATGTATGTGTATATTGCAATAAATTGCGCTCCATCATATTCGAGGCTTTTTTATAATTTCTGTACTACTCTATATTAATTTTACTATATAGGTTTACATAAGGAATAATGTTATTAAATAATTTACTTTTGTCCAATATATTTTAAAAATTATAGTGTTATTAAATGTAGATTAATTTAAATCTCATCGAAATTTTATTTGAAAACATTATCGTTCTTATTCATATGCCAGTTCGTAGCAAATTTTTTTTGTCAATCCATTAGGTATTTTTAAAAAATTTGTTAAATTTTATTTCTGTTCGCTTAATTGATTACATAACTGTTACATTGTATCTTGTGATAAATAATCAATAAAAATTTTTTAAAAAAATCATCTTCAACATATTCAAGTATTATTAACAAAATGTAAAGTTTATGATTTCACAAAATATATGGCTTTAAGTTTTGGCTGATATTTATTATTTGTGCATCGATAACGCTTATATATATATATATATATATATATATATATATATATATATATATATATATATATATATGTATCCTGAGATATAAATGCGAATATTAATCAAGAAAAAAAGATATACCGACTAAATATAGAAACTGCCCTTGATGTTTATGCAATAATATTATATATAAATTTTGAATTATTGTAAATTTTAGATTAATAATAATTAACTTTAACGTTACATTAATTTAATAGTTACATATCATATTGATAAAAATAGGACTAGTGTCTATATTTAATCCATGTATATAATACAAGACCCTATGATAGCCCCTTAACTAAATTTAATTGATACATTTTGCATTGAAAGTAGCTATTTTCTCTGTTAATATATCCTGGACTGGTAATAATTGATTTCAGAAAGAATTGTAAAAAAAAGTTCTTAATATCCACATTTTATAAAAAGTTTAATCGAGCTCACTTAGTGCTAAGTAAATTTCTATGAAAATAGCATTGCCAAAGTTTGCCAAAGTTTGTCAAGCGTTGCTAGATATTTCAATTTGTGATACTTTGGCAAGATTAAGAAAAAATGAATGGAATTATACAAAAGAAATCTTTATATATTGTAGAAATAATTTTGACTGTGTTAGAAATTTTCCATAAATTGCTAGACCGAACTGAAAGATTTTTAAAACTGAAAATAATAACAATTATGAAATAATTTCTAATATTTCAAGATAAACTTCACCTAGCTCTTGAGGAGAATATAGAAGATCCATGTTTCGGACGCTTTCAAAATCCAAAATAATTAACGATTTTTATGAAAAGAATGCAACGTAATATTATAACGACTCTTAAAAAAAAACTTAAATTTAAATTTAATCGACTTTTCCTATTTTCATCTACGTCAGGGCCACTGGAGTCTAATCGGTATATGCCCGGGTATTTAATAATGTTTAGCTCAATTCGGCACTGTATTTAATTTTTAATTTTCTTTTATTATTCTACGCATTAACGCGTTGGTCTGCCTACTATACTTCATTCGAATTCGAATACTATTCATTCAAATTGGAAAAGCGTGAAATATATATAATATAGTTTACTATTTGTAATAAAAAGTTAAACTTATGTATTCGTTTATAGACTAATTTATTTAAAATAACTTAACGTCTCATTGTTCATTATTAAAAACGAACTTATTACATATTTTCATTGATATTGTTATTATTATCATCATCATCTTGACTATTATACAATGTAAATATATATAGCTTTATTCGTGTTTCTATTATAGTACTTATCAGTCACGCGATCTAGGAGGCGATGGTATTTATTATTATTATTGGATTAGAATTATTATTCAAGCAGACGCTTCAAAGGTTAATTTATGCACTATTTTTAAAATAATTTTTGTACTGTTAATGTTTACGATTTTTTGTACAAAGTATGAATAGAGCAAAAGGTCGAGAATAATTTAATTTTTAAAATTAGCTTGGAAATTACTTGAAATGCTAGAAGCCATTGAAGGTCAAAGTGAATGTCACCAATTTGTTTTTAACTGAAGCTTATTTAGGTGTACATATCTTTCTTAACATATCTTATATGTAAGACGATCTATAACTCTGTTTTATCAAGTCATTACAAACAATATACAATATAAATTAAGATATGTATTTTAGAAAAAATACATTTTTATTCAAACCAATATTTTTGATTTCTTAATTTATTTATAGTTGATGGTAAACTGCGGATAAATAAAACGAAGAATGAAATATGATTTTATTAAGTTAAGTTTATTCTCTCTGTATTGCTTGATATAATTACATAACTTAATATTTGAAATTTTTCCATAAAAAATATGTTAGTAAAACACTATATCAAAACTATTTTTTTAATTATTATATATCGAAATTCATTTAATTTCGCAACACTAAAGATTATTAAAAACTAAAAATTAGGATACAGGTTTAACATAATATTGCATGATATCTAAACTATATTCGAATGTACGATCCTTTAACAATGTACTAAATATTATATTTTTATTCCTGAAAGGAGGTTGCCTTACATTACTTTAATTATTGATACATTTTATTTGTATTCTAGTTAAATTAATATGTAGTTATTGTAGATTTAATTATTATAAAAATATTATAAATGGTCTGATTATAGTTATTGAAAACAATATTATTTAATATATACTTTTATTATTATAATTAATATATTTATCACATTGATAATTCTTAAGGTACAACTTATAATCTTTATTGATTCTATACTAAAATATATTTCTTGTTACTAAGTATACTCAAATAATTGAAAGGAATATGAATACTAGTAGTCATAAGCAAATTGTATACCTCAATATACAGAGTACCCTAACATAAAGTCATGATTTGATGAAATGACTGATAACTGTAGAAATATTAATTATGTGAACGATTCTGATTGGTTTGACAATATATTTTTTGATTAATTTTTTTTTTTAAATCAATGAAAATCTGATAGTAAAAACTAACAACAATATTTTATATTTGAGAATGAACATAAAATAAATTATTACAGTAACATATTATTAGTATAATGTTTTGTGATTCAATGACGATCCGTGTAGCTGATCTCTCATAATATAATTTAAACACTAGTTGAAATAAATTAAAATTAATCAATAAATAGGTTTGTGTAAATCATAAAAATCATTTACATTATTAATAAAGCCATAATATGCAATACTTGTAATTCACTCGATCCACTACGAGGAATGTTCAACATTTATCTAATTACTTTATGGCATAAAAATAAAATGACTGTAAAAAATTTATTATACCTTATACCATTATACCTTATTTCATAAAAATCTTAAAAAAGTCATATTTATAATTGATTATGCAAATTGTTTTTGTAAAAGTCATCTAAAAAATCAATATATTTAACAATTAAAATTACCATCCTATTTTGTTGAAAGTATCTTCAACATCTGCAAATACTTCTTGTGGTTTTTTTTCACCATTGAAAGTATAAACAAGTCCTAATTTCTTATAATGTTCAATAATCGGTATTGTATCGTTAACATAAGTCTGATGTCTTTTTTTCAAACTTTCTAGATTATCATCACTTCGTCCACTTCCTTTAGCTCCTCTATTTAAACAACGTTTTGTACAAATTTCTTCATTACAATCAAGAAATAAAACTCCAGATACAATTACTTTGTCAGACATTTCCTGCAATATATAACATTTGAAAGATTTGTGCTTTAAACTTTATGTAAAGTTTTATTTAATTCAATTTATTTCCTTTGGAAATTCTATATAAAATTATATACAAAATAAAAATTAAAATGAAAAAAAAATTAGTTTTTACTATTTTTTAATTTTAAACTCGCCTTTTATAATTTTTTATTTAAATTGAAATGAATAGTAAGGACAAAAAGCTTTATAATATAATTTTATAAATTGTTTTAACTACAAATAATAATATTTTATAACAGATTACAAATTATACCTTGGTCCAGCCTCGTAGATTATCCTCATTCCTAGGGAATCCATCTATTAGGAACTTATTATCAGATGAATCAGAATTTTTCATTGCTCTTTCCAGTAAACTGCAGGTAATTTCTACAGGTACTATTGTACCATTTTTAATATGAGATTCAATGAGTTCTCCATATTGGGAACCGGGTTTAGCGCGTTCTTCTCGTAGCAGGTCTCCAGCCGAGAGATGAACGTAGTTGTATTTATTGACAATATTCTTACAGATTGTACCCTTGCCGGATCCAGGTCCACCAAGGATAAATAAGACCTGTGGTTTTTGGAGTGTAGACATGATAGTCCTGCTCAAGATCCTCAGCATGAAATGTCCAAGAAGAAACTGTTCACTACTGTGCAGTGCCGCGGCGCCTGTGACGCGCGCGCACACACTCCTGAACGCATTCGTATATCTATACATGCATACAAATGTAAGTTTATTGCATGATATGAGCTAAATAAGTATATATATTTAACAATCTGCATAAAAGGAAAAAATGGAAAGACGGGATTTGTATATAAGTAATGACAATCTTCGAAAAGTGGAGCTGATTTAGCAAAATTTAGAATTTTTTAGTTTTTTTAATTATTGAACATAAATTTCTTCTCTTGACATGACATTACATGTTACGATATAACTTATCGGAGTAAGTTGTCTACTAGTATGCTGCTACCAGCTGCTACATATGACTACTACCAGAGGGTAGTAAATAGCCCATAGAGATATGAAGAATTGCAATATGTAAATTACATAGAGATATTGAGGACTTTTATTATTATCATCCTTATACGTATTCTTTACCTCGACGCTTCTGCGCTACGTGCAAGCGCTGGAGGGCGTCTAGCGGCTGCCACACGAGCTCGGTTCCCTACTTGCGCGCTCCAAAATGTAAGAGATTGGGAGTATAAGGCGTGTACATTTGTACAATACGTCAATAGCTTGCAAGTAGCAGCAGCAGCAGTATGTAGGTACAAGTTGGTACTTAGCTACTTGCCACTTGCTATAATCTGGGTATAATAGACAGCAGACTACAAAAGTGCAGACTGCAGAGATAGCAGCTATAGCCTCTCGTAGCTAGCAGAATATAGAAAATAATCATCTTTTAAAAATTAATGGGTAAAGACGAGAGAAGAATTTATAATATTCAGTTTTATTTGACATGAAATGATTCCATAAATAATTTTTCTATTATTTTTGGTTCGATGTGTTTATTAATTTATTATGAAAGTATCAAAAATAGTTAGAGGTTAAATACTTGATGAATTAACGTGTAAATTAGAGAATGAATTATATCAGTAATGTAATGAAAGCTTATACATAGGAGATTGTAAATGCAAAGGATTGTAAATGAAGGAGGTATGCTTGATGCATGAGTTTAGAGGTTTAAATGTATTGTTAAATTATTATAAAATCTATGTGTAATTTTGCTTGTGGCAGTATAAAACGATATCTTTTTTTACATTACACAAGATTATATTCACATAAATAATTTATTCTTCTCAAGAATGTCAACTCAAAGTTATGATAAATATGAGTTTTAGAATTAAAAATTAATTTAATATTGATGTTGTTCATAATGAATATTATGCAGTTTTTAAGATTTAATGAATGAGAATCAAATAAGTTTTCTACACGTTTACAAATTCAAGAGCGTAGGTATATTAAATGCATAAAAATGAATATGGAAAAACACGTGACTTACCGGCGCATGCTTTCCGTTCCTATCAGCATTACGTATTTTGTAATTGAAGAAAAAAATGCACCCAACGCAAATCACTTTTATTCGGTGCGGTGCAATGTGGCAATTAAGAATATTTGCTTCGCTAAACAACTCTAGTCAGCTTTCGAGTCAGCTAATTTAGAATATTTGTCTGATTGTGCTACTGCTACTACACTACACGTTCCTCTGCTCTTGGCCATGTTAGACATAAATTTAAAGTAGTATCGCTTTTCAACTTTTCTGCAAAGCTAACATAGTCTTAATAGTTGTTGAATTAGACAACAGACTATCGATTCACAACTTATGTAATAAACAATATTGGCAGAATTTCGAATGAAAAAACATGCCTCATGGATAAGAGATTTATTTATTTTCATGGGTATGTTAAGCTGATTTTATTTATTATTTTCGTGAATTAAAACTGGTAGTTTTTGTTACGAGTAGGTTACAATTATATATTCTAACCTTGCTAATTAAGATCTACGAATTTTAAAATTACGCAGTTTTTATCATCTTGTCCTACGAAAGATTTATAATTAATGGATTATGTTATTTAATTGATTGTTTCAGAATGATAAATAAATAATGTTTATTGTTGAAGGATGTCAACGCTTAACATGTGTTACAAGAATTTTACATTTTTTCAATCACAGAAGCAAATTCTGCAGAAAAGATGACATTTACATCTATAAAAAGATTTATACATCTGCTAATGTTATAAATAATCAATTTTATAAAAATATTCACTGTAAACCACAACAATGGTGTAAAAAAATAACTTTAACAAGTCTTCACAGAAAAAAGAATCATCCAGAAATATGTTTTCAAACAAATAAGAACTTCAGTATTGCAGCAAAAATTGTTGAAAAAGCACCTTTAAATATTCAGCCTTATATGAAACTTATGAGAATTGATAGGCCTATAGGTAGATTTTTTAAAATACATTAATAGAAATAAATGTTATTTATGATTCGAATTTTATTAAATTAATTTTTTGTTATCCAATATATACATACATATTTAATTTAGGTTCATGGTTGCTGTTTTGGCCATGTGGATGGAGTATAGGAATGGCTACCCCTGCAGGAGCATTTCCAGATTTAAGTATGCTTGCACTTTTTGGAATAGGAGCATTTATAATGAGAGGAGCTGGTTGTACAATAAATGATATGTGGGATAAAGATATTGATGAAAAGGTAAGTTAAAATATTATTAAAGTGAAAAAGTATATTCTTATCATTTAGTTTGGTATAACTTTAGAATTGTTAAAATCAAATATATTAAATTTAATTTTTATATTGATTATAAATTAAATTATTTTATAGGTGCTTCGAACTAAAACTAGACCTTTAGTTACTGGAGAAGTTACTCAAATGCAAGCTTTAATTTTTCTTGCCGGCCAATTAAGTCTTGGACTTCTTGTTCTCTTACAACTTAATTGGTATAGTATTTTTCTTGGTGCCAGTTCATTATGTAAGAATTAATTTTAATTAAAAAATATGAATTGCATTATGAGCTTTATATTTATTTAATAAAAATAATTATATAAGGTTTAGTAATAATATATCCATTGATGAAAAGAGTAACATATTGGCCTCAATTTATTTTGGGAATGACCTTCAATTGGGGAGCTCTTTTAGGATGGTCTGCAATTCAAGGATCGTGTAATTGGTCAGTTTGTTTACCTCTCTATACAGCTGGTATTTGTTGGACTATTTTTTATGATACAATTTATGCTCATCAGGTAAATTATTTAGAGTATGAATAACAATTATATTATAAATAAATTTATTAATTAAGATAAAACTATAAAATTGTTTTCTTTTTATAAGTTACATTATTTTTATTAAATTATTTTGTAGGACAAATTGGATGACATTTTATTGGGAATAAAGTCTACCGCTCTTAAATTCGGTGATCAAACTAAAATCTATCTTACAGGTTTTGGCACAACTATGATTTTGGGTTTATTAGCAGCAGGATTTTATGCTGATCAAACTTTTCCGTATTATACAGCTGTTGGAATAGTTGGCACTCACTTAGTACAACAAGTAAAATATTTTTAGTATAACACAAATGTCAAAATTTAATATAATCATATTTAAGTACTATATCATCTTTAAAATTTATTTTAGATTTATACATTAGATATTGATAATCCAAGTAATTGTGCTAAAAAGTTCATTTCTAATCATAAAGTAGGAACAATAATATTTGCTGGTATTTTGTTAGGAACTTTTATTAAAAAAGCAGAAAAAGGAAAATTAATAGATAAGACCATTGATAACAGTTGAATGATGAGATGTTACATCAAAATAGATTTTGATATGCTGTCTTTTCTTTTGTAAATAATCTGTTAAAAAAATTTTAAAAAATATTTTTTATTTGTAAAAATTATATGATAATTTATATTAGAATGTATTTCATTGTATATATTTTTGTAAAGAAATCTTAGTGAAGCCAAAGCATATTTCTTTGCAGTACAAATAAAATGAGTAAATGATGTAAATTATAATGTATAATATTTTCATTGAAAAAATCCACTTTCTTATTCAATATTTTTTGTATCATATCAAACAATTTCCATAGCTGTTATATCCTTATCATCATTATTTTGTTCTACATTTGTGTTAATATTGAAGGATTTTTTATTAATTTCTGAAATTGTCACTTCTTTGTTCTTTTGTTCTTTTATTTCCATACTTTTGTTTTCTACTGTTTCTATACGGACTCCATGTTGATTTTGACTGTTGATTTCTATACGCTTTTTGATTGCTTCCTCATAAAGTTCTTGTGTGAGTAGATTCTGTTTCATCTTATCGAGATGTTTTAAATTGGGTAATATAATTGCTATGTATCCTCCAAAATGAGGTTCCATTTGTAAAAATTCGGGATTTTTTGTTAACATTTCATTTACTTCAATAAGTTTTCCAATCATACAGCATTTAATCATATAGCTTGTTCCATCAGTACAAGTCAAACAACATAGATTCGAGTTTGCTTGTAATGGCTGTGCTCCATGTTTTGATTTTCCTGACGTTTTATTTTTTGTTCTATCTAATTTATCACTAACTTTATAATTGCAACTTTGAATTTTTTTATTTTCTTTGAATATTATGTGACTAGGTGCCAAACTTATCATACAAATGCGATTACTGTGTATTCTGATACATATATCATCTCCAGGTTGTTGCACATCAAGTTGATAATATGGTGTAAAATATCTGTCAGTTACATTTGGAAAACGTCCATCTACCAATTCAACTTCATCTAACATATCTGATGCATCCTGCTCTAAAGGATAATCAAATCCTTTTGGAGGAATTTCATGTTCATCAGACATTGCATCTTCATCTTCGTCATTTTCTTTTTTCTTAGATGATCTCATTAATTCTTCATTTTCAGAAACTACAGAATCATTTTTTTCATCTTTTAAAAATTTAAATTTCTTATTAATAGGCTCATTGTCAATATCAATTACTGGTCTAATATCGTTTTCATTCATTTTATATTTTTAAATAACTATATATTTAATGAACTCAAATATGAATAATTATTATTGAAAACTAATTATATTTATGTGAACTAATAAACAAAGCTTAAGACTAACTAATTAAACATATTAAATTACAAAAATTATACTTTAATCTACGAATTTCTTGCTGTAGTTAAACAAACTTTTTAAAAGAAAAGGTCATTGGCATCTATTGTTCTGTCGCTAATTGTTTCATCTTTTCTTGACTTTTTTTCGCTAATTTTGCATTATTTTCTCTCTTGTATTCAAGCTGTAAAACAAACATTAAAAAATAAAAATTATATAATAAGATAATAAGTATAATGAAAATATAAATTTTTGGAAAGCTTACATTAGCTTTTATACATTTCTGAACTTTTTTTTCGAAACTAGTACATTCTCCTAAAAATTTTCGAAAAGGGTTCTAAATAACAAAGTATGTATTTGTAATGAGATTTCAAATTCAATTTAATATTCAATTTGTTAGCAATTATTTATTCTAATCACCTCTTTTTGACAATCTTGAAGTTCGTAATACACATTGTTACAGATTGAATTATGAAGCGGTAATTGTTTATACTGTTGCGACATCGTAGTTTCTTTTATACAAAATAATTCTGGTTAAATTATATTATAAATGCAAACTGGTTGCTGGACACATTAAATTACTTCACAAAAACTCGCATTAGTATGAGTATCCTATATCAAGGATTTTTTTAATAACATAAAATTACAATTATCATCTGTAATTCTTTTAATATAAGTACAGAATAATTTATCAAACGTGTTTATATATTATGTAATCTTATATATTCTTACATAACCTGTACCTGATATGCACAAGATACAAATTACACCGTCGCGAATGGTGTATTATATATATTCGATGTACTTAGGTATTTTTACAGTCTATTATTAGGATTGTTAAATATAAGGCAGTGACCATTAATTGATAATTAAACGGCTATTATATATATACACCTCGATATATCTGTATTGTCTGTCCTGTGGCCCGGGTTGCTGCTTTGTAGATAAAATATATACTTGGCCTGGTTGGGTAAATCTGGTAGTAATATACTGATGCCTAGAACCTGCTAGAATCGATGAATGCTGATGTGGAATGTGGGTGTGCGATTGTGCGGCGTAGAGCCTGGTCGTTATGACAACGATACCTTATGCTCTTTTAATTATGTTATCCTCCTTATTAGATATCAGGATCATCAGACGCTCAGGTGCGATCTTATTCTTGATCAGGTGCGCTATCTTCTGCTTCAGAACTTTACTACTAAATTTACCATTGGCAACGTGGTTTGGTTTGGGCACCGTCTTCTGCCGGTCCTTACAGTGATGCCATAGGTTAGCCGATCGAATCCGGGAGAAATGCGCGCGCACGTAGCCCATTATATAGCCCAACGCATAAAACATATTCTCCATGTGTGCAAAGTGAGCGATAACAGTCTCTATGCGATCTGCGTATTAACTCTCGACCCTGTATATTATTAAATATTAATATATATATCGCCGTTGGACTTCGGACTTCAGCTACGGGTGGGTTGTCGCACTGTTCAGCCGAGGGGAGGGTGGAAGTTTGCCCAAAAATGAAGGATCGAAGTTTTTCTATAACATAGGAAAACTTGGTTAATAAAAAAAGCAATATAATACGCGAAAACTTTGACAGGCGGCGCAAACGCGATCCACGATGTATAGAGAGACGAGTCTCTCGGTCACGTCTGGGATACGTTCGGGTAGCTGGTCGGAGCGTTGGTCGGAGACTGCGCTCTCGTCGCACGCAGGCCGTCGTGGCCGACGCCCTAACGCCCGTTCGGGTATGGACACGCGGCGTCGCGGCGCGGTGACGTGCCCCCCCGCGCGCTCATCGCGCACATATTACATTAACACTTTACTACGAAGTTTATGTCCACCATTAATCGTATATACACACGCACATATATATGTGTAATGTGCGCGTCCGAGATAACGGGAGCTATAGGTTCCGTTTCGGTATAGCGCCGATTAGAAATGGTCATATTGAATAAATATTAATTTTATATATATATACATATATATATATATATAGGGAGGTACACCAGACCTTACAATTTTATACTTTAAAATTTATTAGAATGTGTAGGACAGGATTTGGCTTTTGAATCCTTGATCCTTTCTCGATCCGATTGATTAGATTAGTAGATTTTGAGACATGTATAAATTATATTCGCCTAAACATATACCTTTTGGGAACTGAATAGCAAAGGGCGTGGCTGATATATACAGTAGGGTGCCCTCAATATATATATATATATATATATATATATATATATATATATATATATGGGAAGTTGCGTGAAAATGTCAATATGCATTTTGAGCATTTATTGCAAATAATTTTGTCAAACAATGTGTCAGAGTGCGTATAATTGTTATTGGCCATTGAGCAATATATATATATATATATATTAGCGCTGCAATCGGTACTTTCAACGGGTGTAGGGAAATATTTTGGGAAGACGGCCGGATTGATTTGTTTATATTATTTACAGATGTATTTTTACGCGCTCTACGCACAAGCCACTGCTGACGAGTCGAGTTATTAATAGGGACAATTATACACTCGTTCCTATACAAATAAACAACAACGCACGCTTGAATTTATCGAGCCAGCCCTACATAGTCCCTCCATCCCATATTTAATTAGCGATGGTCGGAAATGCGTGAAAGTTCCTATACAGTTTCTATATTGTTTAACGCGCCCGTCTTCTCCAATTTCTCTTCCTCTCTAACGAGGACACGGCGGCAGTCCTTGCTCGTTGCCTAGGCAACATATACGCACCTATATTCAATTACAAAAAAAACTATTTGGAATTTGCTCAAAATTTAGCGACATTTTCAGAAACATTCTGTATATAGTAACTATATATATGGCTGGACTGAAATATATGTTTTACGTATTGTTTATACCGAGCGTTGTCAGTTTTTCTCTATAAAATTATTTTTTTTGAAATACACGTATGATCATTCTTGTACAATATATGTATGTAACTATTACGAATTTCTCATAATCTGATTATGTATAATTTTAGCATTAAAGCTTGCAAGTATGCATCTAAATATCTACGCTCTAAACAATTTGATAGTTCTTGATTTGCATATGATATATATTAATTAATTTTTTATTTTTCAACATATTTGAGATTTTTTCCAGCAAAATAACGTGGAGCATCTTATAAAGTTAAAGCTGGTTAAAGTCTTTCTGATTTTTATATACATATGTAGATATGTATGTACAACGTATTGAAAGTCCGTTTCTATAAGTAGATTTTTGACCTTGATTTACGTGGAATCTACGTCGACTTTTACGAAGAAATCATCGTCGGAATATATGATGGGCAGTATAGACTCGAAAAAAATCGACGTCGAAATCGACGTAGAATCGATTCCTAAAAAAAACTTCTAACAAAAGTATAGAAAAGTTAGACGAGTTTGGTGTATTTTTGGCACACATTATGAACTAAATATAATCCCTAAAAATATAGACGTGAATTTTATATAAAATTTAAACAAAAAATGTTTCTAAAAAATTCCGAAATATATATTATTATACAAAATTACATGTTAAGGCAATGATGAGACCATTAACAAATGATGACGTTTATTTCACATGTATCTCTCTTGATAAATAACACCGTGAACCTTACATATAGGTAAACAAAGTATATTTAAAATTCTGAAATATATTTCAGCTGAAAAAGTACTTCGCCGAGTAAATTTCCATTATATAACGAAACTACCACCTTAACAAAGTAACGAGATGATTTACTATAGCCAAGTTAATTTTCATATTATTTACACATCCAGAAAAAGTGACATATTTAGTAGATTTTTTTTAAGCACTATAAACGTAGAATAATCAGGCGAATGATAGATATATCAAGGTGAGTACACACTTGATATAAATTTATAATAATAAATGTTATAGTAGCTGGTCTCATGAAAAAGAATCCTCGTGAATCATCGGCCGTTTTTTTAATTTTAATAATTATTCTCTTAACTTATCATCGTTGAACAAGCATCAGATGTATGGACAGGCCCGTTCCCGTACAAAGGATTATGATATTTGCGAGCAAAGGATTTATTATATGAAAATATTTTTATAATAATTAAGTAAAACGTTTCTTATTTTGAAAGATTACTATTTTTAAGTGCGGAATATTTGTTCGAATTTGTTAATTTTTTTTTGACGGAGTAAACGATATGCGACGTCAAAGTCATATATAGAAGATAATATATATAGACCTATATATCGACCCATGTGAAACTCGTGTATAGTATCCCCAATTCTGACGAGCGTTGTACATATGAACGAATGTATAGCATTTTTTTGTTACATTATATTATTTTTTTATTTTTTTAAGAATAAATTGAATTAATTTTGTAATTTATTCGTCCTTGAAAGTTCCACATATAATTGAGCGCGTGAAAAGCAAGCGATCTTAAATCCGTTCGTACATATATAAATGTTTGACTCTGATGTGTAACTTATTAATTACTATATATATATATATATATATATATATATATATATATATATATATATATATATATATATATATATATATATAATATAGCAATGTATACCTAACGTTCTATTCATTATATGTCAGTAGATGATTTTTATTTTACATCACGAGTCAAAATACTTACAAAAATTTGAGTGTCTCTATTAATGAAGATACATAATAATTTACAACAAATTATACAAACTTTATTTTTGTGTACTGTCAACAAAAATAAAATATTAATAAATAATATATCGTACATCCTATACATAAGCATATGCTGATGTTGCTTGTTTTTAAAAAAAAAAAGCATGTTTCACAATATAATGTTGGTTTTCTACTAATTTTTATCGAAATTAGTTCTATAATTGTTATGAAAACAGAGATTTATAATTATAAATATATAATCGTAACTCCTGTTTACGAATCTAAATTGCGTTTTTTTCTGCTCTCTCCTTCTCTCTGTCTCTCTCTCTCTCTCTCTCTCTCTCTCTCTCTCTCTCTCTCTCTCTCTCTCTCTCTCTCTCTCTCTCTCTCTCTCTATCTATCTATCTATCTATCTCTCTTTCTTTCCCCCATTTCTCTTTCTCCTTTAATCTAACACAAACTTTGACTTTCAGTATATATTTAGGTCAATCAATAAAGCTATTTGTTCTTCCAAAAAAAAATTGAAATAACATATGGCAAAAACTACTTTTCTATAGTAAAACATCGAGATAAATGAATGAAACCAATTCAGATAATATTTTTCATAAATTTGTGCTTCTAAATTACTTCTATATATAAATATATATATATATACAGTTAAATCAAAGGGGGGAAAGGCTTATTGGAATTGAAATAAACTTCAACCCTTTTGCTGAGAGTATATTCATATAAATATGAATCTCAGGCAAAATAATATCTACAGAATGGATAACGCTAACTTAATGCTAGATTATATAAATAACGCATTAACGTCACACAAAAGGCTTTTTTTCTGTTCTTTCTTTGCTTTTATCCAAACCTTGAAACACGATTAAAAATGTTTCTAATAAAAGTTGTATATATAGGATTATTAAAATACACTCTCGGAAAAATGACTGAAGTTTCTTTTTGAAAAAATCTCTATTGATTGTACTATAATATATATATATATATATATATATATATATATATATATATATATTACAGGAAATACTAATAAGAAAATTAGACTTCGATCGAATTGTGTGGCTAGGGCGGGTTAGAAAGTACGATGCAGAACCTCAGACGTGTGCCCTTGCAGAAGTTTTATATTGGATATGGGTATAGATGTATAGATAATAATAATATATATTATATAAATTATAAAAAAGTTTAGTCGCAATTAGCATTCTATAAAAGAATGTACGTGTACTGTAAATTTTCATCAAAATCGGGAACGGATGCGCTTTTCTGAAGTTTATCGGAAATAAATAATGTATTTTAAGTAATATACATATCAATTTAAAAACTAATTTAAGTAAATATCAATTTCCATTCAATTTCTTTTCAATAATTCAGGTTGTTGGTTCCTTGACTGTAAACAAAAGATAGAGGCATTCGTTTTTTCATCTGTATCCGGGAAAAAACATAAATTGTCGAAAATATTTTACGATGCGTCGTATCGAAATAATCACCTATCAAATCATCTAAAGTTGTCCTAAAATGTTTGAATGTCTTTGAATTTAAACACAAAATAGTTAGATTTGTACTTATTTCATCTAATACAATTGGTGATGTAGAACAAATGAAACAAATGAAAAGCTTGGGATTTATTTTATATTTATTAAAAATATATACAAACTATTTTCTCTTATTAGCCTATTAAGTATAATAGTACAAAAAATAAAACATTATTCGTGCTAAAACCTTCAGATTGGTAAAAACGTACCTGTTTGCAGTGCAAATTCTTTTATAGATAAGAAGTTACTGAAAAAAAAATTTATTGTTAAAATATAATGTATAGGCATTATTTAAAGTTCATTGTTTAAAATTATTGTAAAAAAACGCTTGTTAGATTTAAATAATTTTAAATTCATTTTGTGTAAGATATATAAAAATAATCAATAATAAATAACACATATGCAATATTATCGTTTACAATATATTATTATTAATTAAAAAATGGCATTAAATACGAACATTTGTTTTTCAATTTGAAAAATTGAATAATTTTAATAAAATTAGATAATATATAGCCAGAGATTCTGATATAACGCTTCTCCTAAAGCATGGTCTTCCCAACAGCAGCGAGAGTCTCTTTACCCTCCCTAGTCCTAAAGCGAATGAATCCCAATCACCCAACCCAGAGGCCACTGCCTGACAGTCTGACACTACACACAGCTACACACCACACACACTCGCTACTAACTGTTATGCTCCTATCTGCTGCGCTCTACCATACATGATACATAATACATACATGCGCACCAGTGTGTGCCTGATGTATGTATTATACTAGATTGTACCGGATTCTACGGTATGTTTATAGCATTTATAGTCCAGAGCGAGGTGGTGTCGGCGTAGCCTGTAGCAAATAGCTACGCTACAAATAGTACATAGGGACATAGGATCCGTCCGCCCTCTAGTACCTGGTAGCTACTGGCAGCTACTGGTAATACTGGTAATACCACCCTTTAGGGTGTACTCTTTTTATTTAGTCATTATACCAGTATAAAATAGCCACATACAAAACAATCTTTCAATTTATAAATTTCAATTTATAAATTTGGATAAGAAAACTCGGAGAGGAAACTAAAATAGCAAACTTCAATTTTTCCTTGGAGAAATGTAAGGGTGACAGTCGTGCTCTTTTTTCTGATTTGAAATAAAATCAGTAATCGTCAGGTATATCGTTGAATATTACTTTTAATAAAAAATTTCTTTATTATTCGACAATACCTAAGTATTTTGCTAAATCAGTGTTCTAATAGCTCAATTAAAATATATATGTACATATATTAAATTTATCTATTGCATTTCTATTTATAACCTCCAAATTATTACGACGCTGTCATTTGTTTTATTACTTTCGTTGACTTTCATCTTCGAATCTTGATAATTATAATATACTACCCTAATTATTGTCATGCTATTTTTGATTATTGAAATAACATTTTAAATCCGATCTAAGTGTATACCTTATATAATTTTATAAGGTATTGTGTCTTTAATTTTACATTGTTAAAACTGTACTATCATAAAGTATCTTGTTTGAAATAAGTAGATTTTTATGTAAAATGGAGTAAAAGAGTATTATATTTGTTTTTTTTTAAGTATTTATAAATATTTAGACTCAATTATTACACAACACTATTATTCTACTTGACATAATTATTGAAAATTAATTTAATACTTATTATTTTATTATTCATCTGTATTTACACTCATATTTTTTAAAGCAAATATAGAGTAAAGAAATGGCTTCTTCCGATGCAATACAAGTCAGTTCATTGCCACTACCACCAGTGCAATACATAAATCTTTATACAGATGAAAATGTTAGAAGAAATAGAACTCCTAGACCACCTCCACCTATTCATGATAATTATTCAATGTTTGGTAACATTTTTAATGCCGATGATACAATAATTAGACCTTTGGAAGCACAAGGAATCAAAAGATTATATCCGCAACATTTTGACAGAAGAAGGGAACTCAAGAAACTCAATCACTCTTTACTAGTTAATTTTTTAGATTTAATTGATTTATTAGTACTTTGCCCAGATAGTCCAAGGAGAGCAGAAAAAGTAATAATTTCTTTTTAAATGAAATAATATTTTTAATAAAATTAAAATAATTTAAAAATTACTTTGTATATTCCTTAATTTATTTTTATTACAATGATCAAATTAAGTACTAGAGTATAGAATGTACAACTTAATACAGATATTAATTATACAAACTTATTATTTTAGGTAGAAGATTTAAGTTTATTATTTATTCATATTCATCATCTTTTAAATGAGTTCAGACCTCATCAAGCTCGTGAAACACTAAGGGTTATGATGGAATTACAACGAAGACAGCGCATAGAAACAGCTCTTCGATTTCAAAAACATTTAGAAAAGGTTGAAATGTTTTATCCAATTCAATTCATAATTAAGATCCAACGTAAAATCATCAATTACTTATGTTTAATGTATATATATAAAATCTTTCTGGGTGCAACTGCACGTCATTCAAGAAAGATTTATAATATCGTATATCCAGGTGGCTCCACCATTTAATAAAATCCATTAGAATTTAAAAATAAGGGTAGAAATAAAATCCTGAAATTGGAATCTTAAATGGTAGAAAAATTTATTGGATCACCAGATTAATAAAAGAGAAAGCAGTATTTGAAAAACATGGCCTTATGTCAATATTATTAAATAATATGATCAATTGCTCTCTGTACTGTCAAAATCCATTAGATCATTTAGAAAACTCAGAAAATAAAAAGTCAACGTCTATACATTCGAATAAAAAAATATATAACATTCACCACAGATTAATTTAATATTTAACATTTCCTATAGAATCAGTACAACTACTAATATAGAACCAAAATTATAATTTAGTAATGTGTAAATTATTTGAAATTTCTCGTACCATAAATGTTTAAAATACTTAAATAATTTTAGTTAGATGTTTATATAAATACATAAGCATCTAACAGAACCCTTCAGATACGGGTCCTTACCATGGATCCACCTAGATTATTTAATTTTTTGCTTCTACTTATTGAAAGAATTCTTCTTTAATTATATAAAATTTTCACTTTATTTTAGGTACAAGAAATTTTGCAAATGGCTTTGCAGATGCTACCAGATACTTCAGAATTAGATTCTAAGCTTTCTATAAATACTGAAGGTATGGAAATTGATAGTGAATTAAGTGCCGAACAACATGCTGTTGATCCCTGCAGCCCAAGCGATCGTGTCATGTGCAAAGTTATTGATGATATGCTTTTGTCAAATGGTGTATATTAAAGACTGAATTATTTAATAGTAATGAATTTTAAAGCTATAATATATTGGAATAAGGTCAAATGTATGTTCATAAATTAAAAAAAAAATATCATGGTGATTGAAGAATTAAAAAAACTTTTATTTCCGCAATAAGGATTTTTTATCTACAAAATTACAGAATTATAATAACATGTTGAAATTCGAAGTGACTAATGGAGAGGAAAAGGAGGAAGGCATTTTGTAAGATATAATTATCACTCACCTGCTATGATGACTATCAATGCTCTAAGTTACAATGTGTATAAATTAACTGCTTGTCTTGTTAATCTGTAAAATAATCAAGACTAAATTGTTAATTAATATTTCTGGAATTTGTATAATCAATCAGCATCTGAAAATAATAAATTCATTATTTTATATTTTGTGTCATCCTCTTCTCCAAATTTTGATCTGCAGAAATGTACTTCTATAAAACAAAGTTGTGTGCAATCAAAGAAACTAAATTGTTTTAATTATTAAAAAATATTTTAAATAATATAATTGGATTTAATTAAAAAAATAACAAAATAAAATATATTAAATTAGTAATTTCTTTGATTTCAAACATTAATAATCATTTCAAGCAATACTGCATTCAGAACTCCTGCTGTTTTAAAGCACTGCTCCTATTAACATAATTTTATTAGTAAAAATATAAATAATATAGAAAAAATCATTACAAATTATATAACTAGGAATTTTAAGTTTTAGAGGTAGGATAGGAAGTTGGAAACACATTACACAAGAATTGTTAGGAAGCGCCACTTGAATCGCTTGATGAGTAACAGTACAATTCGGACATTCGGTTTCTCCTATCTCGCTCTTCTTTTCAGTTTTTGTATTCACATTAAATTTAACTATAATTTTCGCATTTTTGTGTCGGAGGATTACTGTAGTTATTTTTACTCTTAGCAATGTTAAATATCGAACGAACTATTCGTTCACATATTATGTTCGCGTTTGAATCGAAACATAATAAAAGTAAGTTATGATGCAATCGATCCTTTCAATTTTCAAAATATCACGCAAAAAACTACGTACACCTAACTTCACTGCTTATTAAAACTTGGAAGTTTCTGCTGCACTAAGCACAATAGAAAAGTCGATTATGCACTTAAAAATCGATCATCTTCTACATAGTATTGTTATACTGCAAAGTACATTACTTCGAAAATGTATTTTACACGAACGCTAGCTCATTTAAATTGTAATTAAAAAGTGTACGCCTTAACGATAAATCGGTTTTCAGTACAAAATCATTCTAGGTTTTTCAGTTAATATTCGGCTTTTTCTTTTAAGTATAAAAAAGTTAATTTCCGTTTCGTCATTCTACTAAAGTTCTTTTGGCTTCTTATAAAATTAACGCCTGATTTAGTCTGAAAATCAGAATGACATTGAAAAAACTAATACGAGTTCTTCCTCCACGTTCCTCGCCCGCGTGGTCTAAATCCACCTCTACCACCAACTTTATTGTACCGATTTTGAAATCGTCCACGGCTACCTGTAACAAAATAATGACATTTATGGATGAATTTTTTTTACTTATTTTAATTTTACTCAAAAATGTATGATTCTATACATCTAAATTATTATGAAACAGCATAGATAATATTATTAGTTTCGTAGTTCTATTTTAATTCAGAATTAAACATTGTACTTATGTCGACTGTTCTGAATTCAATTAATAAATATTTTTATCAGTCCTACAATCTTTATAATATAATATATTAGCTAAAATAATGACAGTTAGACTGACTGACTGTCCTTGTTTTCAACCCCTTAAAATCTGAAATAAAACTTATTACTACAATAAATTATATTAAAAATTTTAAATAAAAATAAAATAACAATAAAATAATAAATAAAAATAATAAAAACAATATTCTATGTTCTATGTTAGTAAAGAACAACCTGACTGTCCCCACCATCTTAAATTTAAAATAATCTTTGGTGTCCGACGTTTCAAACCGCTGTGGTTCATCCTCAGAAACTAAACTGAACTAACATAGAATATTCTTTTTATTATTTTTATTTATTATTTTATTTTAATTTTATTATTAATTTAATTTAATTTTATTTTTATTTTAGATTCTATGGGGGTGAATATAAACAAGGACAGCCTGACTGTCATTATTTTAGATAATATATTATATTATAAAGACTGTAAGACCAATAAAAATATTTATTAATTTAATTCTATTTGAATTGCTCAATTCCATTAATGGTTTTAAAATTTAAATGTATGGTAATTATTTAGTAAGGTTCTGTAGGTTTTATTATTGATGATAGAAACTTTATCAAACTCAGCATCATTATACTATAAAAATTCAAAATATAAGTATAAAATCACTCAATAAAAATTTCAAGAATGTTCCTTGATTATGAAGCAAGATATTAATTTTTTTAAAATTACATTTTTAACATAGAATCTTATGGAGAAATATCAGTTTCATTGATTGTATTTATATGCCACAAAGTAACTAATGATATAGAAACTTTTATTAGAAAAAAAAATGTTTGAAAGTTATTTATAGAATTTTTGTTCTCAAAATTATTCATTTAGTACAAATACATGAAACCTATTCATTTTTAAGAAAAAATGCTAGTGCTGATAATGTTTGGCAACGTTGTTTATCAAAAACAATATACAATACTGTAAACAATACTATAAAAGTTTCACACTACATATTTAGGAGAAGCTATATCAACTGATCAAAAAAAAAAAAATAAATAAAAAAAAAAAATAAAAAAAAAAGATGAATCTACAATTGTATGGTGTCTTACTCAGTACTAGTAGAACTTCCTTAAAAAATGATCTAAAATTTCATGCAGATTATTTTTTATATAAAAAAATTTCCTTCTTTATTACATAAATTTATTTACCGTAATTGTTTGAGATGTTTGAACTGTATTTTCCACTTGGAGGTGTGTAAAGTTGTTTATTATTTCTGGGTATATCTTCTTTTATACGCTTGTTAGGAAAATTACTATTAGCATTTCCATTTCCAAAAGTGATAGGCGTATGTCTCTTCTGTCCAATTGTGACTTTTTCATCCTGTAATAAATTATACATATATAAAAAAATAGTATTCATTATTTTTTATTCTATTAATATATATTTCGTTAAAATATTATTTTCTTGTATTACATAATAAAAAAAATTATAAACAAAATAAATATGCACAATTTGATTAAAAATTTTTAATTGGTATTTTCAATGAAAAATTACTATAGTATATTTAATAAAATATATTTATTTACCTTTTTTTCTTTTGTAATAATAGTCTTCCACGAAGGATGAATAACGCTCTTGAAACTTGGTGGTGAATGAAATAGATCTTTAATAAGTGTATTAATATTATTAGTTGTTTTTAAAGCTATAATCTTTAATTGATTTTCCTTTGTTTTTAATTCTTCTTCACTTTTTCCATTAATAGCTTCTCGTAGTTTTTTAATATAACCTTGTATTCCTCGAGCAAAATACTGTAATCGTAATCTAAACTCTTTCAATTGCTCTGAATCTTTGATAAGAAATTCTGGCATCTGCTTGCCAAGTTTATGGAAAGTATATATTAAACATTCAACATGACTAAATTGAAGTTTTGGCACTTCAGTTACTTCACTTTCAGGAGGAAGTGGCATAAATGTCTATAAAAATAAATTAATATATTTAATAAAAATCTTGGACATTTTTTGAGTTTATTAAAAATAATTGACTTATTACTTACAATTAAAGTATTATAAAGCTGTTGAATTTTTTCTTCAGGTTTTTCTAATTTACCACAATATTCTACTAATTCAGCAAGTAGTTTTAAAAGTTCCAACTGTACATCTCGTCCATCAGGAGCAGTTATTAAAGATAAATGGGGTAGAACTTGTATGCAAATGTATGAAACAAACTTTGAAGAATCTGTTCGGGACTGAAAAACAAAACACATGAAATTATAACTTTGAACTTTAACAATTGTGTCAAGTGATGAAAATACTTACACTAAAGAATGGAAGAGCATGCTTGATACATTGAATTAATCTGCTACATTGCTCCAAATTTGTATGTTTAAATGGTACAGTAAGTTCTGCTTGTTCAATTGCTATTTCTACTAATTCTTGCTGACCATTAACAGTAGTTCCTAGTCTTGTCCACGCTAGAATTTCCATAATGCTATGAAATTCATCAGCTGTAACATCTTGAAGTACTTTCTTGCATTCTGTTATAAGTACATCTTCTGGTTCTTTTGTTATTATATCACGTCCTAATGTTTTAAGTTTCGTCCCTAAAAATTTTATACAGCGTTCCCTGATCCCATCATCTCCATTGAGAATTTGCATAAAAAATCCACTTATAGCACCTATAATAAAGTAAATAATTTAAATCTAAATTTAGCACAAATAAAAATAATGTATTGTAAAATATTGTTAGAAATTTGAAGACATTACTAACCTTTTGGATCATTTTTAATTAATGTCATTATACTATTATGAACAACATCTAACTCTGTAGAATCTTGAGCTAACAGTAATTGTGCCAGTATATCAGCTATTCTTGCAGTATGTTCCTTACAGTCTTTACATAAAGTTGGCAAATCTTTAATCGCTTGTTTTCGTATCTGATAGTAAATAATAAATTGTATAATAAGCATTAAAAATACATATTACAAATTATTGAAAATATATTATTTAGGTGTATTAAAAGTAAATAAATAAATTTAATTATTCTGTAAATTTATGAAAACATTCTTTGCGTAATGTCAATCTCTAAATACAAAAATATCAATAGGCTAGAAAATGAATAGTTATTTCTTTTCATAAAGATAATATTTAAGTAAAGTTGTTGCACTTACAGACATATCTTCATCTTCACATAGATCTAAATGGGCATCAATTGCTTTATCTGCTAACTTAGGAAAGTGTTTAAAAAAACGTGCAATAAATTGGGATGCTAACCGTTTTTCCTTTGGACTCCCTTTTACAGCTTTTAGAATTTCCAAGTACTCTGCTTCATGCTAAACAGAAATAACATTTGTTTAAATTATAATTGTACGTATATTATATTTTTTCTTACTTTAAATATATTTTTAACATTGGCTTGTATATGTTTTTTTTTTAAATTCATGTTTACGGAGTTAGTAAGTATTTCTAAAATAATTACTGATAAACTTTAGGCTTTGGCAAGATTCCAAAGTGAAAATCAAAGAAATGTTATGAATTCCATACTCATTTGAAATAAATTTAAGTAATATATAAGATTTCTTTAAACATTTTTTAAAAATACTTATAATTATATTTAATTTTTTTTAAGTATTGACATTGTAATGGATAGGACTACCCAAATTTTGGGTAATTATATATGTATTCTTTATTGCTTAGATATTTTTCATAGTAAACAAATAAGTAAAGGGCCTACTATGAATAAATATAATGAGCAAGGTTACAAATGTGATATAATATATAATTTGAACATTATACATATACTGAACACCATACTATAGCTATCTTAATACGTATTTATCGCATTGGGATTGTCTATATCATTTTATTCAACCCATAGATTTAATCGTACAATAATGTGAAGTAGATATAAGATAAAGTTCAGTATTAAGTCTCAAGATAATATGAAATTATGTTAATTCGTGAATAATTATATTAAAGTTATGATTTTGAGATAGAGTTGTAAAAATATATTTTTTAAAAAAATACTGATTAATTTTAAATATAATAGAAAGGTTACATTTTCTTTTAAGATCATAATTTTATGTAAATAATTAGATTTGATTCATGAATTATTGAACATATAATCATGCAAAATTGTGCATTTAGTAGACGTATTAGACATATATATTAAATTTATTTTTGTTAAGATTTTCATTAAAAATCAAGATTGTGTCACTTTTACATAAATTATACACACGTTCATATTTAAAAACTATTTTGTTATAGTTTGGCTACTGCAAAGGTGAAAGAAACCTTTAAAAATCCATCTTTATGATTTGTAGGTTTAATTGTTCATTTTAGTGACAGCTATAAAAAATGGCATTTTAAAAAATATGCAAATATCTTTTCTATAATTTTGAAAGTTTATCGGATTATCTAATGATATTCTTAATAATGTTAGATGTAAATATGCTATAAAGTTAGGTTATAAATTTAAATTACTGTCATATGCATAAGGGTTCAACAATTAGTTAACTACAAAATACTATATTTCTGATTTAGTAGATTTTAAAAAATTTTAATTACATATCAAATAATCTTTTTATATTGACCTTGAATGATTTCTATGAATTTTTTTCTGTTTTAGAGTTAGAACTTCTAAATGACAGCTTTTAATTGAAAATCTAAAGTTCTAAAAAAAAAATCTTAACATTTTAAAAGTTTAGAATATTTCCCACTTTATCTTATAATAATCTGTTATTAACTATTGAAGGCTAATTGAAGGTCAAATTTCAGTCAATTAAATTGGAAAACCAAAAGACTAATACTAAAAAATTATACAATTGTTTAGATTTTTTTTTAATATTGAAATTAAAATTTTTTTTAATATAAATTTTTAACTTTTGAAGTATATAGAATTTTTTACAACACACACACATACAGATCCATTTTTTTTTTTAATATTCATGCGATTGTATAAACCTAATGATTTGATAGATGATGTTGAAAATACATCACATGATACATTCATTTTTAGAAATAACTATAAATATTACATCCATTTTTTGAAATTTTGATTTCTTATTACTATTTATATTATAATTCATAATTTTATTAATATGTAATTTTTTTAAAAATATTTTCTAAATCTATAAATAAACTGCTTAATTATTAGTAAAAAAATATTATACAATCTTATTAAGGTAGATCAAAAATATTTTTAATATGATTCAGACATCATTTAAATTTTAGAAAACTGTGAATAATATAATTAACTTTAAAATATTGAAAACAAATTATCAATTAAGTTTTCAATGTTTACATTCAATGTTAATCCTTAGCTATGATTACGTTGAATTTTGATAAATCTTGAAAGATATTATAAAAATAATATGCTTAAAATTGAAATGTATTATTAATTAAATTTTTATTAAGTAATATAAACCACAAAATTAGTAAATTAAAAAATGGTTAGATAACATATATAAATCACATTTTTTCTATGCGTAAGTGCAGAATATATATATATATATATATATATATATATATATATATATATAGGATATAGGATATGGTGCATATGTATATATATCAATATAGGCATTGCTATACTCTCAAATGCCTCAGCACTCATAATCGCATAAAAATTAATACAAATTTTAATGCAATCAAGTTGAAACAAATAAGCGGTTGCGTGAGTTTATTGTCACTTCAACTTTAATTTAAAAAATATGAATTTACCTCTGGCAGTTTATCTTTGGCATCAGCTAACACGCCAAAATTCTTGTATAACTTCTCAATAGTATCCGTACTCATTCTGATCGTTGGTGCTGCGTTCTGTTTATAAAATTCTTTCGGATAAATTATAAAACTGTATTAAAAACGTCAAACACGGTAAAATACAAAAGGTAAAGATCAAATATCCATGAAGAAACTCGAAACTATAATTAGATACCATTTACTACACCGGCCTAATGTAAAACCACGCTCGGCAGGAATAGAAATGGCCGGAAAAAAATATGGCGTATCGCTTATTCCGCTTCCCTTGTATCGTACTCCCTCTATATGTATTACAGACGAATTACCAATGCAGGGTGACCAACTTAAATCCGAAGTTTCTTAGAAATAAATTATAAGCTATGTACGTAAATAAGCAGGTACTGCGAATGTCTTTTATGTACCTGCAAAAGCCTGCAGGTACACCGTACACCAGTACCTACCCTACAGGATAATCTGGTATAATAGGTAGAATAACTGGTATAAGGGTACCTGTTATAAGAAATGAAGGTTCTATGTTTTCCCCTCGGAAATTTTCACTTAATTCGTGATACTTAGAATTGCGATAATTGCTATTTTTACCGTTGCATTTTCTTGCATCTGCTTCCCAGCTTGCGCATTAGCCACACGTAATACTAATTTATGAATAATTTATAAGTAATTTATTTTATTTTCATTTGTATGCTTAATAAATCTTTTCACCGATCTAACAGTACTAGTCCTATTAGAATGACAATGAAAAACTGCTTGTAAAGTAAAATGCATAGCACGAAAATGCGTATTTAACAGATTTTAATCACATCTTGAATTCTTTTTTTAAATGTTTTGTTTTTAATATTTACTATTTGTAGATTTAAGCTTGATAAAGTTTATGGTTTTCGATAAAAAATTTAATTTTCGGGAAAAGCCACTATCATATATAAATAATTATTACCTAGCAAACATAAATTACATAAAATTTCATAAAAATCAGGAAAAGTTGCTTTTTGGAAATACGATCTCACATCGACGATGGGAAAGTCTAAACGAAATTAAATTATTCTTCAGAAATATCGTTTATAGTACAAAAATATATAGAACAAAAAATATGTATATGATGAAATATCTATAACTTTTGTTTGAAATATTTTTTAAAAATTTTCGTATTTTTTAAGATAAATTTTAAGAACAATTATTTGTGTTTTTTATAGATTTCACCACGAAAGTTGATTTTTTTGACGAGAGCCAGTGTATGATATTCGTAATCGGCACTCCAAAAAGCATATGTGACAAATTTTCATCCAAATGGGGAGTGGGTACTTTTCGAAAATTTAATCTATATAATGAATCTTATTAATAAATAAAATTAGTTTTCTTTTCTGCCAAGTTTAGAGAGTAAAGATAATTTTATATATTAGGTCTAAAGATGCAAATCATTTCTTATTTCTGCTACTTATCAGTTATCAGCTGGCCATCAGGACGCTTCTTCACACTGTCACATGCAGCTATTTGTAGATTTATATTTGTTCGATAAGTCCCTTTCTTCTTCATGAATTCAGAATTTCAGACGGCAAAGGCAACGTGAAATTATTGTATATTATATAATTGATAATATTTTGGTGAATGTTCTTGTTAACTTGTTAACTGATAATTAAAAATAAATCAGCAACTTTTGTTTTACGTACCTATATGCTGGTTTCTATGTTACTGTAAAATTATCTTCAGTATATGATATAAAAGGAATATCATAACATGGACATAGTTATTAAAATAATTTTAATTAATATTTAATCTGGTTTAATATTATAAATTTCTACTAATTTAGAAATAGAAATAAGAAAATAACTATAATAACGAACCGGAAGTAGATTATGGAAACTACGCTTCGTGATGTGATATTCAATTACTATATTTGCCATCTATATTTGCTATTTTGATGTACTGTGTTGCTGTTTCTGTCTCTTAACATAAAATTCTATATCTATGACTGTATAGCGTCAGGTTATATTTTATTGTAAGACCTTTGCAAAATTACGTATTTTCAAATAGTCGAATTAACTTTATATTAGGTTATTTTTATTAATTTATTCTATATATAGCTATATTGCTACTGCTACAGTGATATTTATTGTAGGGTACATTGGCAGTACCAGATTGGTAGTATTGGCACTACACCAACACCGAGTTCCTGCTGTCCAGCGTGCGCAAAGCGCATGGAAGAGTGAATAGCGAAGAGGTCGAGCAGGGGACTCGGGGATCTGCGAGCAAGACCATCTTTTGTTAAAAATTGATCATTTATCCGCCATTTTGCTTGTTTCTTCGTCAGCATAGTTTTGTAGTATAGGGAAACCATCAACGTTTCGACAGAATTTAATAAGCATTCAACGTGGTTTCCTTTGCATAACATTTGGAAAATATAAATAAACGAAGTTACTTTTTGAAACGCTAAAAGTACGTTTTGATTCTCTATATATTCAATCTATAGCCATCATGTCTCATGGAGGTGGAAGAAACGAGTGCAGAATTTACGTCGGAAATTTACCTCCTGATATTCGCACGAAGGAAATTCAAGATTTGTTCTATAAGTTTGGCAAAGTAACCTTTGTGGATTTGAAGAATCGTAGAGGCCCTCCTTTTGCCTTTGTTGAATTTGATGATCCAAGGTTTGTTGTTTTTTAATTATTCTAACTTGTGTTATTTATGTTATATATATTATTGATGCTCATAAAAATTTTAATTTTACCAAATGCCTCGAACTTAAGGCCGTTAACAAAAGCAAGTAAGAAAATCTATGAATAAAAAAAATTACTCTTGATATTGTTAGTAATGAATTTCTCTGGTTGGGAAATTTTTGTAAATAAATGATACTTATTTTCAATAAAATCTTCTGTTCAGGTTGTTAATTATATTTGTATAATATTATTTATATTACTAGAGATGCTGAGGATGCAGTCCATGGAAGAGATAGTTATGATTATGATGGATACAGATTAAGAGTTGAGTTTCCAAGAGGTGGAGGACCAAGTAGTTTTCGAGGAGGTAGAGGTTCAGGAGATAGTAGCAGAGGACGTAATGATATGGGTAACTCACGAGGACGGGGTCCTCCGGCAAGAAGATCTCAATATAGAGTATTGGTTACCGGATTGCCATCTTCAGGTAGTTGGCAAGATTTGAAAGATCATATGAGGGAAGCTGGTGATGTGTGTTTTGCTGATGTATACAAAGATGGTACTGGAGTAGTTGAATTTTTGCGTTATGAAGATATGAAATATGCTGTAAAAAAATTAGATGATTCACGATTTAGATCACATGAAGTAAATATTTATTTGTGTATTGATGTATTAAAGTTTTTAGTTTAGAATAAAATATAAAAAAATATTTTTTATTTTAGGGTGAAGTAACCTACATAAGAGTGAAAGAGGATCACAGTGGAAGTGGTGATCGAAGTCGAAGTGAAGATAGAGACAGAGGACGAAGCCGTTCTCGAAGTTATAGTCCACGTCATAGAGGTTCACCAACATATTCACCATGGCGTAAAAATTATTCGCGATCCAGGTCACGTTCCAGGTCTCGCTCGTATGACTAGAGTGTACGTATTATATACTGTGCTCTATAATTACAATGAACCGACATTCTTTCTTCTGTGCTGCGTTTCACTTACAATAGAATTTTACCAAATAAGAAGCTGTAGTATTGAGGTATGAGTCTGGTGAATTGTTTGAATTGTTTAAAGATTTATTGATGTCATTCAGTACAGGTGTAAATTTAGTACAGCTGATAGCTGTATATTTGTTTAATTGAATTTTTATTACGTAGATAATATTTTGTCCTTTTTATCATTAATTTAATTAAGTAACTACGTATTAAATGTGAAGAAATGCATTATATAACAGTGTACATTGTGAGGAAATACATTCCTTTGCTCTTATAAATTTACACAAATTAATCTATTGAAAAATGTATTAAACTGTTACTAAATCCTGAAATTTAGGTCAACATTTGAAAATATTTTGTGTTGGTTTTTTATTGGTCCACTTCAAAGTTTGTATATATAAAAGCGTATAGTGTCATTAACAATATTCCAAGTAAAATTGAAATTTCAGTAAGCCTTAATAATATAGATCTCTAATTACTGAAGGAATTTCCTTCATACATTGTTTAATGAGATAAAACATTTAGTATGAGGATTAATTATTGTAAATTAAGTTTAAAAATCAGTGTAAGATACAAAAAGTATTTCAAATTTCAAATCGATGCATGTTAATTTAATTCATACTTCCAGAAGTTTTTTTAATTCTGTTCGAAAATAAATACTTTTAATCTAATAATGATATAATTTTTTGAATGTAAAGTACATAAATAATTGAAATCTATTTCAATACTGCTTAATTTTTAATTATTAAAAAGTATTTATTTTTTTAAAAAACAAGCTCATTTCAATTTACAGACTCATAATTTATAGAATAAACAGCGTTTACTATAATGTATTTGAAACTAATGTATTTTTTCTTCTTTTGTATATTGGATTGGATTGTAACACAATGAATGAAAAACCTGAAACCCACACATGATGATCTTGCTTCTTGGATGGAAAATGCACACGCGACGCGTTGCTTTGGACGGATTATGCGCGGAGAGCAAAAGAATTGTTGGGAACGGATCGCGAAATTAAGATAAAGAGTGAGGGATTCGGGAAGAAGAATTAAAAAGGATCGGAATCAGGATTTTAGATCGCTTTTGAAACAGGATGACACTTTTTCATTTCAAAAGGAAATCTTTGAGATTAGAAAGGATCAAAGCACCATTCCCAAGTTTTGTAGTATATAATGTTCATAGGAGTTGCACATGTCTTTACAATATCTGGACAAACCTGAACTCTTTAATTTAAAATTAACGTTTTCCATTTCTTTTTTTTTTCTTTGATTTATTTGTAAGACTGTGAAAAAGACATTTTAATTTTTAACTGTAAAATTATGAAAGCAGTGAAATTTTACAATCACAGGATTTATTGAAGAGGAAATTCAAAGGATATGTGCAATACATCCTACAAAGTCTTGGGAATTTGTGTTTAATTGCATTTTGTGTTACTTGAGGAATTTAAGGATAACTGTAAGACGCTTACTAGGATATAGTCTAGAGCAAGAGGATTTCATCATCGATCTTCTGTCAATGATGCAATGCCTTTCATTACGGTCTTTAAACGGAAAAGGATTTTCAAGTTACATTCGGAATAAAAAACAAATATTGGATTGGTAGCTTGTCATAGGATATACTCCTTGGGGAATCATTTGGATTGTGCATTAAAAAAAATCATGGATTCACTAGTGAAGCAAGAGGAGATGAGGATTTCGATTCCTCGAGTTAAATATTTTTTCATAAATTCAGAGGAAAAGATTAATGGATTTTATAGGATTAATTTCTTCTTCGATTGATGGATACTTCTGAAGATTTGCTGGAGGATGTAATCTGTTTATCTGAAAGGTATATATATATGTCGGGTTTGCTAATCGAGATGCCTCATCTTCTACAATTTTGCATGCTCTTGCTTCAATGTTCTTCTTTGATCTAAAATTTATTTCCTACTTTTTTTCTTTGTTGATCCCCATTATCAATGGACACTCAAATTTGTTAGCAATTAAAAAAAAAACTAAACGAATTTTTTGTTACTACTTAATACATTAATATAATTCTTCCCAAATAATTTTTAGGGTTAGTGAATAGTAAATAGATAATTTGGTATAAGAAGGAAGCAACGTTTATCGTGGTGAAGGGATTATATTTGCCTTAATTATATTGTTTTTAATTATTTTGTTACAGTTTGTATTCACTAAATATTTCAATAGTGGATAATATTTTACAAACTTATTCTTAGGTATGCTCAAATTTGAAATAAAGATATATTATTTATAAATATATAAAACTTGCAATTTTCTCTTTCTCTATACTTTTAATATATTTTGATTTATATATTACAAGCTTAAAAATTCTTTTATTTAAAAGTTTTACCAATTATGTAAAACAATATTAATATAAAGTTGTGCCTGTATGGCAATAATTTCATGTAAAGAACAAATTTTTTTTTTAAATATCTGCCTTTAAAAAATATTCCTCGCTCGTAGATTGCTTACTTATTTTCTTAATGGCATAACAAATTAGTATCTTACAGCATGATGTCTAAATAAAAACCTTAAATGTAAGAAAAAGAAATCTTATCCTCACCCTTATAAGACCACATTAGTGGCATGTAAATATTGTTTACGTAAAAAAATTTTCTTTTTTCACCCCTTCATTAATTGACATTAATGTGCCATCACACATATTTATTATGCACATATAGGCTTTGAAACGTATCTATATCAACAAAAATTGTACAATATTTGCCAACCACTTGTTCTGTAATTTATGTTCGCAAAGTTAATGTAGGTTATTAGACTTTGTACAATTTAAAGCTCAATACTTATTAACTGGTTTTAACTGGTTTTCAAAGCATGCTGTTATAATGTTGTGTGACGGAAATTAGGAGAAGCTGAACTTCATTTGATAAAGCTTGTTAACGGGAACCTACTGTTACTACGTCATTACATCCCTGGTAATTTGTCTCTAGTTGAAGAACAAATAGAAATAAAAACAAAATAGGAAGAAGTCTATTTATTGGAAGTATATTGCAGCTTGTAAAGATTTGAAATATTTTGCATATAATACTTATTAAGTGTATTTATGTAAGTATTTTGTCATAATAAATAAACACATTATTTATGACATTTCATGTTTCAAAATTTTATGAATAACCAAATATATTGCTTCATCTCCTGAAATTTTTTTATGCTAATAAATATTATAGATTACTAGTTATCAGGATTTATGATTAATTTTGCATAAATGAGTTTTTAAAATTAAAATTGAGTTTTTAGCAAATAATAATATTTTCTTTTGCTGTAACAAATAACGTTTATTTCTAGACATTAAATAAATATAAGGTGTACAGTACAAATATATTACTTCTAATATAATTATAATTGAAAAAATGGCAATATATTTTCATTTATATAGTTATTTATTAAGTAGTATATTGATAACTTTAACAGCTTATTATTTAACATTGGGTAACTTTTTATTGAAATTTGTATATTATTTACAAAAACTTATATCTAATACTTTCTTTTATAAAATTGATTTTTAAGTTCCTTTTAAGGATTTTCATAGGGTTTTATAGTAGTTTCATATAGATAATTTTTAGTTAATACATTAATGTTTTCACAACAAAATGTTGTTAATTTTTTTATTATTAATGTAATAAATGTTCTAGGTACTTATAATTTTGCGTTCATTTCTGAACCTAAAAGTATACTTTTTGTTAGTTACATTAAAGGGATATTATAAGTTTTAAAAATGCTTACCAGTGAAATGAATATTTATAAATTTCTTTGAAACTTCAATAATGCAGGAATTTCAATAATATCCGGGACAAATTTCAAGAGAGAACAAATTTACATTTTTTAGATTGAATTTTTATTATCTCTAAAATCTACATTTGTTATTATCCTACGTTTTGTGATAAATAACGTACGATTCATTTTTCTAGCTATCTACGGTGATTTTTGAATAATTAGATGCAAGTATTAATCTGAACAAATGATAGCTGTACGTATATATAGGAGAGACTGTTGGATTATTGGTAAGCAAAGCTGAAAAATCATTTTTAAATAGCTGCACATTGTCAGCAGAGCACGTGCCCAATACTTATTTTAGTATCTGATCGCAAATGTTTAGAAAAGCAGGAAGGTATGACTGCGACTAGTGAATGTTCTTAAATTCTTTCTTCAGAAAAAATTACATAATACTTAGATTGAATAGTCTTGTATAAATTAAAATTTTTAATAGAAACTTAAATTTGAGAGTTATTGATAACAAAAAATTTGTTTTGTCTTACAGAATTTGATAACTATTCGGATGTTATTTTTCAACAATTTTACAAAACTATTTATCTGCATGTTGTGTACAGTATATACTAGAAATTTCAATTTTGCTAGTTTTTTAACAAATTTTAGAAAGGATCAGGTACTGTTAGAATACATATGTTATAGCTCACAAGAGTTGCGAATTATTTGGTGAACAATAATGCAATATTAATAAACATAAAAGTTATTAAAAACACTAGGCTAGTTTTAAATGTCAATTCACTATGAAAGTGTACAATAAAATGAAGAAATATTGAGAGAAATGTGGTTGACAACCACCGATATTTTACATTAAACATGAGCTTCAAGAACAATTTTAAGTTGAAAAGGAGAGTTTTTCAAAAACGTTTATTTAATAAATTTAAAAAAAACTTAACAATTGTAAAACTAATGAGATATTGTTTAGATACCATATGATGTTGGAAATTTGATTTTTCAAACATAAAAAAAAAAAAAACAAAAAAAAAACTAGAGTTTACTTTTTACGCTGTCTGTAAAAATGGTTAAACATAAAGATGCTAACATTTTAATTATTTTTCTTTATTCTCAAAAATAGCTTATATGTTGCAGAAAATAAGTAAAATCATCAAGCAAGTAATTCGCAGTGAAAATTCATACATCATAAAATATTGTTTATGGATTTTATAATATATATATAATATAATAGATCATTTTTGATAGGTGATTATGTAATATGGTCATCATTAATCATTGTACATCAGTATATCTATATTATAAACATTCCTGTAACATTGCATATATAAATTAGTGATATTAATAAATAGAAATGTTGTTTATGTTTTCTGATAATTTAAGTCGAAAGCAGAATTCGCAGTTGTTAATAACTATTCAGTTAAAATTGCTTTGTTCAATTCGAAGGATTTCCTCGGGTGCTGGATTCCCGTTGGTTTGAGGCCGAGTTTTGCAGTACACCAGTGTCTCATCAGGAACATAAAATTTTATCTCCATCAGAGCTCCATAGCTGTCATTAATAAAAAGGATCTTGTACGCTTAAACAAAACGCCGAGCTTTTCTTATTACCACATTATAATTCATATTGAAAATATTTGTTTTTTTTTCTTCCACTTCAATTATCTTCATCTTCATCCTGCTCTATGATACAACAATGGCTGTTCTGACTAAAACAACAAATCGATAAAAATTCTGAGAAAAAACTCATTACCTATGTATTTTAATAACCATCCTTCAACGTAAGGACGGTAACAATAAAGATCGCATTTTTATCTAAATCGCATTTAAAATAAAGAAAAAAATAACCAACCCTTATTGCATGGATAGCATTTACAAAGATTGTATTTTTATATAGACAGCATTTAAAGTTCAAAAAAATAAGCATTGCTCAAATTTTCATGAACAGTGCTTGATTTCCATTCAAACCAATTTTTTTCAAACTCGTATCATATTTGCAAAAACGTGTACAAATAATACAAGCTACATTATAGCGTGTTCTACAATTTGTGTTTGCAACATTTAAAAAAACTTTTAATATTTTTGAAGATAAATGCAAAAACCCATTTCTTTATGGAGTTTTCATGATATTCACATTCATTCTTTTTGTCGCTAATTTTCCCTATGATACAATAACGGAAAAAGGGGGAGGAGTTAATTTTTCAAATAGATATTTTTTTTATAGTTTTGATTTAACATTGAATTCTTTGTAGAAATTGAACGGTGCTGAGTCAATATTGTTTTATTATAACGAAAATAATTAAAAATATTCAAGGTTAGTTAATTAAAAAAAAAAAGTTATAATAAACGTGATATTTTAATTAAAATAGATAAAATAATAATAATAGAATTGCTTTAAATATTCCTAGTTTTTTATATTAATACTTATCTTTTATTATTATTTTTTTAAAGTAACATAATTCGTAGAACTAGAAATGTGACGAGACAGATAGCGTAAGTGAAAATTCCAGGGAAGCCACTTCTTTAAGCATAAGTCTGGTATAGGCAAGTATAAGCGTATTTTATAATCTTTCTTAGTCACGGGTCAATAGAAAAGGCTAAAATTGGAAGAAATAATTAAAATCAAGAGCCAATACGTAGTTTGTAATCGTGAAAACTATCTTATATTTTTATTTACACATGTAAATGTACTTAAACGCACCTATAAAAAAATTCAAATCGCGGTTAATATTGTGCTTTATATTAATGCAATTTACATTATTGTTTAAAAAAAATATCATTATTGTCCTTAAAAATATTTATAAAAAATAATAATTAATTTATGTAAAAATTAACAAAATCGTACACAAATTAAAAATTTTTTACTTTATAATTTTATTCAAAAATTGTATCTATTTTTATTATTAAAATATTATTTATAGATTATTAGTAGTCGGGTATTTTTTTGAAAATGTGCTCATCGAACAAGTGGAAAAAATCGACTCTCAATAGAGGGACAGTATATAAACATGCTGTGAGTTAACTGCAGCATGCGGCTTCGCCTTCTATTGCTTTTCGACCCAAAATCTGGTTGCACAGGAGTTTACATACTTCGTGACATTATTTTAAAATTTTTCATGTAATGAAGTAAAATCTAGAAGAAGATGGACAGAACCTTTCAATAATAAGTTTTATATTCGTAAACACTACTTAGTTGTTTCACAGATCTAACTTTTTACTATATTTTTTCTTTCGTACGACTGTTTAAGAGCCCATGTATAAATATAGTAGCGAGGATCCTTATAAATCTAAGTATATAAAGTTTTGCCGTATAGCCGCATCGTCATGATGCGCAAAGATTGGGATTATATTTTGAGTCAATTTCAATATTTATTAAGAATACTAATTATATTAATTATAATTAATATTCACTAAGAAATTAATGAAAATTTTTATTTCTTTGTATGAATAATGAAAGAAGCCTAAAATGTATATACGTATAAGATATTGAAATCAATTTTTTGCAAAATGTTAGTAAAGTATCATAAAAATTTTGATTTTATGAAGTTTAATATTTAATTGGAGTCACGCTATTTTCTTGCTCCACGGATCTTCCGACTCCTACAATATACAAAATAACAGTTTAGCTTAGATCTGTAAATATTCGTAATGATTGAGTGCAGTTTTGAGTTTCATTTGTATTAAAAGCTCGCTTATAAATCAGCAGATTCAAATACTTTATAGTCTCAACATTTATTATTGCTTACATTGATAGAGTCTAAATGCCAAAGGTAGAATACAAAAAGCTTGTGCAATTTAATTTTTATACATATAGTATCTAACAACTTTTCAAATGAGAAGTGTTTCATGGACTGATAAATACTGGAATCGCTGTTATCGAGGGTGTTGTTTAGAATGTTTGTAGTTGAATCTCTTTCAAAAACAATTTTATTATAAAAAAATAATAGAAAAATATTTTAAAAAGTTTCAAAATTCATACTTTTAAAAATAATTTTTTTTAAAATTTTCGTTTTCTACATATTACGACATTAATCTCAAAAATTTATATAATTGTAGTTGTCGGCGCATAATGTATATATAATTTTTAAACTAAAAAGCAGTAAGTTTTATTAAATTAAAAAGATAATCATTTTCTTCGGAAAGATTACAGATGTTTTTCTTGAAAGCGTTAAGCTTTCGTTAAAATTTCCAAAGAGTGGAATTACCTTATCATTTTGTGAATGATTAATTACAATTAAATTAAAATTAAAATTAAATAAATAATATGATAAATTAAAATTTTTCAGAAAATTTAACATAATTTAGAATTTTTTGAAAATGGACGGAATCGAAATCTTCAAAAATGTCATGAAAGCATTTGAAAGTATGTAAGTATTTCTTAAAAATTTCCAAGTTAAGTCTAAACTATTTCGAGAAAAATAATATTAAATAAATAATATCGAGAAATGAAACTTTCAGAAAAATATTGGTTCTTCGATCTGCGAACACCTGCGGTCTCTTTTCTAGGTTTTGGGTTTACAAAGAATTCTACGTAAAGGGAACCAAGAATCGTTTTAAAAAATATTCAATCCGAAAAATACGTCTTTTATTATCGTTGATTATTCGATGATAGAATTTTTTGAAAAGAATTTTAATCACAATCTCAAAACTATAGAAAATAGTAAGTATCGATTGTTTGGTCGAATTTATGATGTGGTTATGAATAATGATTTAAACTTAGGTATCAAAATTGTGTCCTTTGTAGCTTAATATGAATTAAATGTAAAAGACTACATATATAATTGGCAATGAATGTATTGCCATTTTAATTATATATTATATATGTTCACCAAATTAGGGCACGAAGTTGAGATACTATTATTAAAACTAATAAATATTTTTATCGGTCTTACAGTCCAATTATAATGACAGTCAGACTCTATACTTGTTCATAACCACTTCTGTAGAATCTGAAACATAAAATTGTTATAAGTAACCATGGATAAATCAAAATATGGTTAGAAAAGGACGAAATTGTTACACCAGTTTTCTGTGCACCAACTTATATCTGAGATTCTTATATCTATATCCATGTTCTTATCCACCGACTAAACTAAAACCCTATGTGATACAACATTATATATACATTGAGACAAAGTGCATTAAATTGAATGCATATGCACTGGAAGCTATTCTTATAAATGTAAAGTAGCTGAAATTGATTAATAACTGGTACTTTTTGCATTTCACATTAATTTAATTGTTAAATGTAATAAATTCTTTATGCAACATATGTGTATGAAATTTAAATTTTCAGTGTATCTCTCCGTTATATTTGTAAAAGCAACTCTGAGTACATGTATATTTAATTTAATATATGTATAGTGAAAATTGAATTTCATTGACTGATAAAAATTTTATACGTAAAACTATTTTAATTCATATACTATGTTTATGAAAGATTTATTATACTTATAACATATGTATTATATATATATTTAGATTATTTTAGGTGCGATAGTCTAGCTAGAAATAAAACTTTTAAACATTCGATCGATTCGCAAAGAATAGTAGTTATACGCATCTTTAAAAACAGCTTTCTTATATGTTATTTAAGATTTTTTTCAATTATCATAAAGTTTTGAAAAAGTTTTTATTTTTATAGAAATTACACGACTAAAATTTATATACTTAAATGTATCGTATGATTTAATAATACAAGAAGAAATTATATACAAACGGTGAATTAAATTTTCGATATCCATGATTATTAAAGGATTCAGAGAAGGCTCGGTTTACCCTAAATTTTCACCAAGGTACTGGCGTTCCCTTCTGCCGTTTTGATCTCTATCCCCATGTAGTGGATATAGTCGATACAGACGTATAACCTGTATACGTAAAGAACATTTCACGAATGATAATGAGACTTAGATCGCTATAGAAAAAATTTCTCCGCTGATCCGATCCCACCCCCTTAATATATACATAATGTTATAATATAAGTGTATATTTTTCATTGTCCACATTTATCGCTTATATATATAAAAAAAAAGAATGATTGCTTTTCAATTAAAATACATTTTATCAAAAAGTGATGTAAATTTCAAGCACTATTGAGGTATCTTCGATAATAGCATATCAATATAATAAAGTTTATCGTGCATTTATATACATATATAAAGCAATAGGTATATAATGATTGAAGGAGTTATTATCTTTTTTATTTTATTTTTTTATTGTGATATATCAATAGTTGACAGATGGAAAGTATCACTTTGTTATACCGAATGAAATGTTATTTTTTTATGTTTTTTATTATTATTATTTTTTTTTAATATGCGCGACGTATTGTAAGTGATAACTATAAAGGTATAATAAATTGTTTTTCAATGCAGCTTCGAAAAAGAATATATTGAAAGTATTTTCAAGCATTACTTCACATGGCTCTTCAATTGCACCAGACAAATGTTCGGGTGTACCTTTAAAAGAAAACAAGAAAGCATATAATCACGTTCTTAGCTTTATACTAAAAATAACATCTAAAGTACACGTTTACGTAAACAAATGAAAAAATTAAGTTATGACTATATGACTATGCCGGATAATTTAAAGTAAAAAGCTCTGCGTACGAAACTTCTTTTTACGAATAATTTGGTTATCGTTGCATTTTTATTTAAGATTTACTTCAACAAATTCATTTTTTCCCTGCATTATTCGAGTATCATTTATTGTTTTATATTATATAGATATTACTTTCAACGTTGGTGTTCATTCGACTATGCTCTATTTCAAGAAATTTGTTGAAATAGACTCCTGCGATTTCACATTATCTTATATATCTTTCCAAGTAGTTTTATACCGAAACAAATGAATAAATAGATCTATACACATAGTAAGTGTGTAGAATAAAGATTATTTTGAAAAGATAAAAATATAGTTTTTTTTATACAGATTTTTCATATTAAAACAATTGAATTGTACTTTTGTCGACTGCCCATATACAAATTAATAAATATTTTTTTATTGGTCTTACAGTCCAATCAATTCAATCCAAAAATAAAATAAAAATAAAAATAAAAATAAAAAATAAATAAAAATCAAAATAAAAATAAAAAATAAAAAAATAAAAATAAAATAAAAATTAAAAATAAAAATTAAATTAAAAATTAAATTAAAATTATAATGACAGTCAGACTGTCCTTGTTTACATTCACCCCCGTAGACTAATCTGAAAATAAAATATTAGCTGAAAAAATTCTTTGTTAGTAAAGTGCAGTCTGACTGTCCCCAACACCCTTACCTAATTGAAGACTTGTCCAACGTTTCGAGCTCGCTACGGCTCCTCATCAGGGACTGGTTTTTTTTTTTTTTCATAGCATAGGTGGATAGTACTGACCATATAATATCCATATTGATCGAATAAAATACATTTTTTAGTATATATTGAACGTTTAATTGATGAAGTTTCGGTTACTTTTTTCGTAACCCTGCATAATTAGCATAATTATTAAAGCTGCAGGAATATTTCATTATGAATAAAATAATTGAAATTTTTACATATAAAAATTAAGAATTTTCAATTTTATTCCGCTGCATTTTGTTCTTTTTTTAAAGCAAATATTGTGCTTTTGGTTGTAGTACGTAAAACGTGCGGTGAAAATGCTTAGTAAAAGAATGAAAGTTTATTACGGGAAATCTATAAGGAAATTTTACGGAAAAATACGCGTCGTTTGGATATTCCACATTATACTGTTCAATATTGTATATTTTGTGTGTGTGCGCGCGCGCGCGTGTGTGTGTGTGGGTGAGTGGGTGGGTGGGTGTGTAACTTGGACAGCTTACAAGATCGACGGAAAAATATCATACGAATTATGATCATCCCAAGTTACTGGCTTTGTAATATAGAATATATATGTCCAATGGCTATAAACATGTAAAACATTCTGGCTGGAAACTCTTAGATGTTCGGGCACTAGAAATGGCAATAAACCACTAAGCAACTGCAACGGCCGATATCTTCAAATGAATGTGAAACAGTTCGATCAGCTCGGAACAAGGTCCAAATGTTCGAAATAGTTCAATTACTTATGATTGTATTTCTGACATAGCCAAATTATTTATATATATATATATATATATATATATATATATATATATATATATATATATGAATTATATTTATACGACAATTTTTATTTTACGAAAATGAAAAAATATTAAATTTTCATTCATATGAAAAATTTCATCCCAGAATGCCATTCAAAATGAAGCATTAAAGCTTTACTTAAGAACTGTGAACTTCTGAGCGATAACGATTTATGTCTTTATAAAATTATGTCACGACTCGTCGAAGCATCTCCCCGAGCAAACAGATTATTTATTTTATTTTTTTTCATTCGAGCGTTTTTATCATCCATCTGTTCAGCATAATTCATTTGATCGGATAATATATATATATATAATAAACGGAGAAGGGTGCATATACCAAAGCGCGACGCAATCGCGAATAAAGAATATCTACATACATGTAAAAGTTCGTGACCTTGCAATATCGAGGGGGGTCAGAAAAATGCATATTATACTGGCAGCCGCATATACGTACCATTATCCCGCTACATATGCAGAAAAATTGTGTGTATAAAAGGTGAGGGGAGCCGTGCTTTTACTCGTAGTTCGCGCCGACCCAAGCTCCGGTCAATAGTCTAAGCTGGTCTAAAAAGCTTCGCCGATTTTGAAAGCTTTTTATCTTTATATATATATATTTATCGGATATATATATATATATATATATATATATATATTATATTTATCGGATATATTTATCGGAAGCCCCAAATTCACGCGCCATGGAACGTTTCGTCAACAAAGTCGCCGTCGTCACAGGAGCCGCAAGTGGGATCGGCAAAACCGTGGCCGAACAGCTCGTCGATCAGGGCCTGAAGGTCGTCGGAGTCGCAAGCAGCGTCGATAAGATGAAGGTATGTCTATATATAGATGGGTAAGGTAGAGTTTATACGGGGGATTTTTCAAGATTCTATACCTAATGGAAATCGGTTTAGTAGGCCGAAACTATAATATATAAAAGAAATTGTAGCGCGAGAAGTCGGTTTAAATTATGTATAGACTTTTGTTCTATTCACAGGATACTTATATAGAGTGAATTGTCATATATTCAAATTTGACATTTTCGAAAAACTGAATATAAATAAGATCCTTTACTTTTATATAACTTTTCCTATGTAAAGCTTTATACATATGTTGCGCTATGTAAAAATAAAATAATCTTCTAATTTTTTCAACAAACATCCTTCACTTCTAATTAAAATATTATCTTTGATATAATGCAAGGAAATCTAATTGCCAGTTTCTCTGATGCTATGTATTTTGAATTTTGATCTTACACTATAACGATTTTAAGGAATAAAAGCTTTTTAAAGTCTTTTTATGATTAATTATATAATTAATTAATTTATCAATTTTGTCAAAATCTGTCAGATTATTTACAAAATTCAGAGATAAACAGTGTGACGTTTATACATTTGAATGAAAAAGGGACTAAACTAAGCGCCAGACTAATAATTTGGGAGATCATTGAGCTGTAGCAAAAAAACATAATTGATATTCCGCCTAAGTAGTAACAGTCGATTGGTGCAGGAGCAGAATGAATTTGCAATTTGTACCTTGGGAAATAGTACCATAATATATAAAATAGTACCATAGTAAAATAGTATATGCACAAGTTTAAAGTTTCTCACAGTATAAATAAATTAAATAAAGTAAATAGTTTCAATGTGATTAAGCTAGATATTCATGTAATGTCCGAGAAAATCCTACATAGATTACCAAGCCTTTGTGGCCTATAGTCATCAGAAAAGATTTTAACGAAATGAACAATCAGTATTAAAATAATAATATATTTATACGATATTTTGTTTTATATTATTCCTTAAATCAGGAATAATTTGAACTAAAAACACAATAAAATTTGAAAAAATTAATTTCAATCAATTGATTTGACACTTGCCTTCTGTTAAGATGCTTATTACGGAATATTATAGTCTAGTCATAGAGATTTGGTAGTTTTCCAAAAGCTTTCATAGTATGAATATTTGCTTGAAACATACATTTACAAAATTTAGACACGCATAAACATACACACATATACAACTAAATATTATTATATATATGAAATATATCTGTTAAAAAAAAACATAATCGAAATAATTAAAAAATTAATCTGAAGTGGAAAAAATAAATAATTTTCCGCAGGTTCTCGCCGAGGAATGGAGCTCGAAGCCCGGCAAACTCATCCCCCTGCAGTGCGATCTGGCCAGCGAGAACGAGATCGTCCGCAGCATGGACTGGATCGAGAAGAATCTCGGTGCCGTCGAGATATTGGTGAACAACGCCGGCGCGGAGAGCGTGCCCAAGGCCCAAATTACCGAGGGCGGCCTCGACGAATGGAGACGGAACCTGGACGTCGGCGTGCTGGGAGTGGTGGCACTGATTAAGGAGACTCTGAGAATAATGAAGAAGAAGGGTATGTTTTGTTTTATATTTTTTAGCGAAATTTTTAGCAACACCGTTAAAAAATATTTGACTAAAAGTTCATGAAAATCCACCGAAGTTTCTCTTATTGTTGTTAATGAAATTTATTAAATTGAATTATTGAAAATTTTCATTGCATTGAAATTTCCATCTAGGCTCGAAAAAAAATCCATAAACTGTGTAGCACTGACATGTAATAACTCTGACTGACATTATTTAAAATTCACAGAATTAGCTCTTCTTTCTTGTATTCTCTGTTAAGAATTCTAATATAAATTTTGTATAAATATTTTTATAGAAATTTGTATGGAACGTATTAAAAATAGTTTATTCATTTCATATAAAATATGTTATACTTACGAAGCTTAATCGGGCTTATATCCTAACCAAGGTAATTTTTTGCCATTTGCGGGAATGGCGAATCACGAGACATCTAGTGTATGATGTGTACTGTCTATACATCAAAATTTCTTAAATAAAATCGTGTAAATCCTTGTTACACAAGTTTTCATATTAATTCAACTTAAAATTTATACGAATTAAAAAAAATTGCATACAAATAAAATTATATTATTTATTTTATAAATAAATAAAATCAGATATTATACATTATTTATCACTAATTGCAACAAGCATAAGAGAACAAGACATAATAAATTACATTTTATATGTATATTTTCAAAAACTTTATGAATTTTAACATTCAATGTATATTCATAAATTTTATATGAATGCTATCAAAACTGCAGTGATCTTCCCTGATATTTCATGCACTAGGAATTGAAACAAATTCATGTGACTATTTTATGAATGTTCATTTGACAATTAACTTCAAATTTAACATCATTTCACTGAAAAATGATTACTAGTTCAGTGCTTTTTTTGAACAGTGAATGGTTGATTTTCAAATATTCCCTTATATATATAATATAATATAATAATTTTTAAAATGGTGATATAGTCTGTGGCCTATTATTGAAAATTATTATATTTTTTACTAGAATATCATATATTGTAATATCGATGGTTAATAATTCACGTATCGTACATATATATGTGTGTGTGTGTGTATGTGTGTGTACATATAGGCTTGAATTCCGGGACGATCGTCAACATCGGCGAAATTTCCGCGTGGCAGTCGCCCTCTTCAGCGAATAAGGAGGATCAGCCCATTTCTACCGGGCTCGAGGTTGCCAAGCAGGCGCTCCGAGGCCTCACCGAGAGCCTGAGGATCGAGCTCGCGCAGCAGCAGTCCAATGTCAAAGTTATCGTAAGTCGTTTATGGAATTAATTATAATTGCAGGAGTTTGCTGTACGCTGTTTATTTATAAATATTGATTATAATCAAGCTCCGCGTGAAATTCCTATAGATGTATAATTCATTGATTAAATTTATAGGCTTAAAAACTTTTCATTTCTTGACGCACTTTCTGTTTTCATCTCGCTTAGTTTGAAATTACTCAAACGGCGGCGCAAAATAGTGTCTTTAAACCATAGGCTCATGAAACTGTTCAGTTCAAAAAGTTTCTCAGAAAAAAATTCGGTTTTAAATTAGTTGGTTGTTCTAAAGAAAATTATTAAAGCCGCAATTCTGCAAAATCTAATATTTCGGATACAAAAAGTTCAAAATCGTGGACAACAATCCAATATTTTCGATGATATAAATAGGTAGCTACGTATCGAATTTATTAAATTAAATTTTCGCGAAGAAGTTCATTTTCTTCTTCCATTGTTTATTGCTTAAAATCATTAATTCCGATAACAAAACATGTATGTGTAATTTCGGATATAATCGGTTCCAAAATCTATAGAATTTCACGAATAGTTCTCAAGTAAGATGTCCAATTTTTATAGCATCATAATCTATGTTTATAATTGAACATTTCACGTTTCTCCTGCTTAGAAAATGAAATCTATCAATATTTTCTATATTTTAAATGTTCTTATAATGTATACAGGTTTTAGAAATGTAATAATTGAACTTATTTTAACTTGAAACATTGACTTTATGTTGAGATTTTCAAAATTAATACAAAATGGCTCAAAGGTCCCAGAAAAAGTAAAAAGATCAATTTATGCTATAAAATTTGCAAATTTTGGAATACTTTTCCATTATATATATATATATATCGATTTTGGAATCAATTGTAAGCCTCATATATGCATATACTTCTTTTTAGAAGATAAATTCTCTATTGATCTACGAAATCACCTATATATATAATCGCTGAATAAATCCGTTATATTTTTCAGAATATCACTCCCGGCCCGATCGACAGCGACATGTCACAGCAGAACCAGAAGTACGGGAAACCAGCGCGGTTGACCCTGAAGCCGAAGGACGTCGCGGACGTAGTCGTGCTCGCCATCAATACCCCAGAGTCCGTACTCGTTCAGGACCTCATCGTCACCCCCATCAGGGAAGTCGTCGTCGTCGCGTGAAATAAGCCTCGAGTCAATATACAGGCGGGGATTATATATATATATATATATATATATATATATATATATATATATATATATATATATAATAAAAAATTTTCAAGGATTGTATCGACGTGCATCCTGTGATAGCTGCATGCACGTCGGAATGACGACCCGTGCACGAGAGATTTAACAAAAATTTTTTTACCTTTGCATATCTATAGATAATATTTTGGCATTAAATAAATGAGGTTTTCATATAAAAAATTCGTTTTGTTAATTATTATTATATAACACATTACTTTATAATATATGTTGATATATATATATATATATATATATATATATATATATATATATATATTATACTTAATAGAATGCAAATGATAGATTTCTTTGTATAGATATAAGCTATAGAATTTTACGGGTATGATGGCCAATTTCGACTCGTATTACAACATTATAAGGGGACAATATTAAGTTGACAAAATAACAATGCTATAAAAGCATATTAATTTATTCTTGAGACAAACTAAATGTTCTAATAAATACAGAAAAACTGATTTATTTTATAAAATATGGTACAATTGTCAATTACGATAAATATATCAATTTATCACTATTTCACCAAGATTCGCCAGCTGCTCGAAGTATTATATCCTGAACCTGAAGCAGAGAAAACGAAATGGATATTGTTTAAAGTAATTTTTTTATATTAAAATAATAATAATAATAATATGCAATTCGTAAAAAATTTATTTTTTATTTCAATAGAATTTTCATTAAAATATAATAATTTAAATATATTTTGGTTTAATTTTCAATTTTTTAATTTAATCTATAAATATTTTGGGTTTTCTAATATATATATATAAATCACCTTGATCAAACAGGACATAAAAAAATATTTACAAAAGTAATACTACTCAAGATACATCATTTGTATAATACATTATACATATTGTATAGAATTAATTACCAAAACTCGAGGAGGCATTGAGAGGACGAAGCTGACCGCTTCCGCGACGTCGCTTGGCAATAAAGCAGGCACAGCTGCAAGTGCCTCTGGCGTAAAGACAGAGAAATCGGCCATGAGGTCCGTAGCGACCAGTCCTGGGCTTATTGTCTATATAACGTGATGTATTCCGTGTATTGTTATACATTCGAAAAAAATCTAATAATATTTAAATTCGTATAATTATATAGTGCTATATTATATATACATAGTACAAATTGTTCGATTCAAAATTACAGGATATGGTGAATTTGATCAACTATATATATAATGCACGTGATTGACTGATGATAATCATAATTCACATATCTGAATGCCCCTTCGTTAAACCGCGGAATCCTTTAAGCGAAAATGATTATTGCTTTGAATTTTATTTCGAAAAGAAAACGCAATTTTAGTAATGGAACGTTCCAACTAGATTTTCTGTACAGTTTTTTATTACCAAAGTAAATGCATGCGAGTGAAAGATCATAATATTATAATTAACAGCCAAATAATGTCATTGCTTATATATATATATATATATATATACATTGATATTGTCTTTCGATAGTATTTTTTATATATCAATAGTTATTATTCATAAAAATATCACGAGACCTTTCGCTTTATTGATTTTCATAATATATCATAACATATATGAGAAAAATTGAAATTAAAAAATCCTTACTCAAAGTATGATGTGATATCTTGTTACATATTGTATATGGCCGAAACCATAGTTCAGATAGTCTCCCATAGCTAGGAATTTCATACATCAGATCAACATAAAAAATCTTTTGTTCAAGCAAAGCAGTAATAATAATCCGTAAATGTGAAAGCTGATATAAATTTTAGAATACTACCAAGCTTGAAGCTACTTTATAAAACAATCGAAATGCAATAAACTCTTCCATGGTACTGATTACGATTAAATTTTTTTTCAAAGGAACATCAACAGCAACAACAACAACAACAACACCCATAACAACGATAAGAATAATTTTCTTTTCATGATTGATCGAGTAGAATGAAGATCATCTACTGCCTCGCGTGACACGGTTTTTTTATTCTAGGACTCCTCCTCTACTGGCTACCACCGGAGTCTAGTTCAAGAGTGTCCGGGATTCTCAATCCGTTGAAACCATTGTGACTATTCGATGGTTTGAATACAACCCAGGGACCATTCATGAAGACATTACTTTTGGACTGTTCTATTCTATTTCTACCCTGCTATCCTATCAAGGGGCCAATGTTTCCCTTAAGGTGCTTCCTTTAAAGTCGAAACACCTCACGTTGAAGACAATGTCTGAAGATCTTGTGAAGATAGGGTTGGAATTAGCGGAGTCCCGACAAGAGAACTGCATACTTAACTTCCCCATGCGACCTCTCATATCATGGATTTATTTGTCTGATCAAACGAGCCTTGAATCGAGCGCGTGGATTCCTTTCTCAGCGCTTCTACCATTTGAATATCGTAACCGTTCTCGTTCGTGATCCTCCCGCTTTCGTTCTGCCAAGTCTTCTCCTGGCAAATATCTTTTTTTTTCTGCTTGGAGATCAACGGGAAAAACATATGCGATGGCAAGCACCACCGATTCGGAGGCCATCGGTGTACGCGATGCATAACCTACATCCTCGCTGGACTGTGGGCCATTCATTTTCTATACATCTCGACTTTCAGTGCATCATCCCATACCTCTGCCCGATATATAACGATGGATTCAGCTACTACTACTTCAGCAGACTGTTACTCAAGCTGTTGGTCTATTCACCACTTTCCTTATTTGGTGCCAGAAGGTTAACTTGGGAATAAAGCGTTACCCCTATAGTTGTAAGACACTCATTGGTCAGGGGCACGATCTCTTCTTTCGCCGCTGCAAGCTGTAATTCATTCTTGCCCAGCCAACAACAACAAAAACAACAACAGCAATAACATCAACAACAATAATAGTAACAGCAACAAGAAAAACAATAACGAGAAGATCGATAATAATAATAGTAATAATCATAATATCAACAACAACAACAACTACAATAATAATAATAATAATAATAATAACAACAACAACAACAACAACAACAACAACAACAACAACAACAATAATAATATACCGTGACGCGTATTTTTGCTGTTGTCGGCGCTGCGGCGAGCTCGTGTCCGAGGGTCCGGGCGAGAGCGCCGACGGCTCGCTTCGCGGCTGGATAGACGTTGAATCCGGGCACGGCGGGCACCCGCTCGCCGGCGAGACTGCCAATGTGAATCACTGCGGCCTCGTCGGCACTCGATTCGCGCATCGAGCGCACCGCCTCGCGCGTACAAAGGCACAAGCCCAGTACGTTGACGTCGATGACGCTACGCCAGTCCTCTAGGTTGCCATCTGCTCGATTCAGAGAAGAGATTACCCATTTTATTATATGATATGCATATAAAGTATATTCTAAATGAGTTGTGTACATTATACAGGTTTAATTTACTACAGGATTTACTAGTTAGAAGAAAGTGTGAATTTCAAATGTTTTTTTTTAAATTTATATATAATAATAATAATGCACATAAAACTATAAACAATAATCATATATTGATTTTGTTATGTAGTGCATTCTTCAGATAATCAGATTATATCAATGAGAATGAATTTATCAGGAAATCAAAATTAGTTTATAAAATATCGTACATTTTGCATAAATATAAATATACATCTACGCCACATATTGTGCTGTGAAGTTTTAAATGGTCTTATAATGAAACGAAGGTAATTTTTTCCAAGAGAACCAGTGTACACCTTCCTGACCTTTGCTTAAAACTAATGAATGGATTTATTCAATTCATAATAGAAAATGTATTCAATATGAATGGTAATGTATTACAATGGAATTTAAGTAATTTGTGGATAAGTTTCATAATATAAAACGAACCCATTTTGATTTTCATTTTGAATTAATAATATATAGAATTCAAAATCTATTATAAAAGTGCATAACCGGTATATGAAAAAAAACATATAAACTTGAATTTTTTGAAAGTATACACTTGTCGAAAATTTATGTCGCTTGGATTTAATTCTGCAACAAGGCACTGTAGTAGAAATGAATTTCTATCGAAATATTACTAGATTATGCTAAATTTTGCTAATTATTGCGAAGCGAATCTATTTAAGACACTCATTAGTCAAGTCTGGGTAATGTTTATAATCATGCTTTGCAAGATTTAGCTATCTGAAAAGTTTGGTAACCTTAAAAATTGATCAAATCTTACAAAATATCGTCCAAAAATTTCTAACCTTTATTAAACGTCATTAAATTTTATCACAAATTTTTAAACTAACAAATTGGACCAAATGTGACAAAATTGTAAACATAATGTTAACAATAATTTAATTTAACACGTTTGTCAACGTTTGGCAGGTAATGTATCAACATCAAAATCTGACAAAGTTTTGAAAACTATGTTTGACGCCATGCTTCCAAAAAGACTCGTCAATCTAACTCAAATGGGTTAAGTACGGGCTTATGTTAATCAGCCAATCACAGCACACAAAGTTCGAAGATGGGCGTGAAATTTTACTCGAACGCGGTTGAAAGTACGAAAATAAGTTTAGCCACAAGGACCTCGATCAAGTTTCGCGATAACATTTGATCTATACGATAATTTCAATCTGGCGTAGAAATTCCATTATTCTTCAGATTACGCACAAAGTCTCTATCCGCCTTCTCAATTTCCATGCCCCTCGATCGAGAGTCGAATTAGCGTTTGATTATTGGCTGATGGCCATTGACGAATAGCGCAAAAACTCTTTGCCACTTTTGAAAATGGATACAATTTCGATATGAAATCTTCGTATACATTTTTTTCCTGATTATTACCGGATCGGTAAGCTGAACAATCGTATTTAGGACATGCTGTATACTTGAAAAGCTTGGGCTTTTTTATTGGTACAATATTATCCGGTAATTTCTATTTTTATTATGAATATATGGGCAGTGAAACTTATACTTCGTTGTGTTATTTATCGATTTGACTTAGCTTTTTAAAATCAAAGATTTTAAAAAGCAACACAAAAATCTGTAGATGGTTGCAAACGATGTGCATCTATTACTAAGTATGTATTTTTTGCTATACATAACATTCTCCCTTGTTGATATAAATTTGGACTAATAATTTATCATATATATACGTATAAAAATCGAAGGAACTGATCGAAAGTTTATTATAACGTGGAGTGATTCATATACTTGCTTTCTGAATTTAAATAATAAAGTATAATAACAAAAGACATTTCTCGAATCGCGTTATGCATTGACAAAATTACACGCAAACATTGTGTGTGCCTCGATGAAGTTGTAATTTTCATCACCGAATAATGTAAATCAACCGACAATCCGCGAGACCTTTGGGTCGTGCGTAAAATTTATACATAAATATGTGTATACATATATACCGCAAAGCGTCGTGTCTTTAGCGATGCCCGCGTTATTGACGAGGACGTCTATAGAGCCGAAATTCTCTTTGATCCAGGCGAAGGCCGCAATTACGTTCTCCTCGTTGGTTACGTCGCACTCGACGGCGTGAAGTTTAGCTTCTGGGTCGTCGGTTAATTCTTTGATTTTTTCCACTCTCCGAGCCAGTCCGACGACAATTAATCCTGGTGTATAAACACAAAGTCATCGTTTGTTAAACATTTATATTTCATTTAACGGTTTATGTCCACTAATTTTTTCATTAACCGAGAAAAATTGCATTAGAATATAGATAGCGTATTCATAATTTACTGTTTTCGTTGTTGTGCATAGATTCTAGATTCATTAATCATTATTTAATCTACAAATATGTCACATTTGTATAAAAATCTATAAAATATTCGATCTAGATTTGTGAAAAATCATATTCGCGATATTCATCTTTATGTTTTTTGTAAAAACATTAAAAAGATAAAAGAAATGAATTAAAAAATAAATTAAACAAAACATAAAATTTATCGAATAATTGTTGTATATTAAGTATAGGAATAGGAATATATAAAAATAATTGTAAAGTTCTATACGCTTATTACTTATGTATTCAACTTATCAAATTGAACTTCTTTATCGAAGTAGGAGATTATTTAACATTATGCTAATGCATGTAAAAAAAACTTTCATCTATATAAATATCAAGAACTGATGATGGCCAATTTTTTATTTTTAATTTATGTTTATGTATGTCTTTTTCATTTTTTAAAAATTATATTGTTTTAAAATTATTTAAAAAATTAAGTTACTTTATTCTTTTTCTTTAACTATTCAATCATTTAAACATACTTTTGGATTTATCTAGGTTTATAAGTCTGTTTTTGTTATCTTTGTTGTTGACAACCAATTACATCAAATGCAATGTATTTTGTTAACTTGACACCTCTCCTCCACCTGTCGAGCTTGCGGAATCGAACTTTTTCGTTGTTGTATAAATTATAGTATTGTTTTTTAAAATCTGTAAAGATGTATTCGTTCGTATAGATAATTTCCATTAATTTATTATAAGTCTTCTATACAGTATAGTTCCGATGCATAAATGCGTATAATTTATATTACTTACTTTTTCTTCTTGAATTATTCAAGAAATGATAAATATAAACTTTTATTTTCAAATCAAAGGGTCTTATACATATTTGTATACCGAGCCTCAATTGTATTATTGTTAGCAAACGTTTTATTTAAATTAATAAGCCTTTTTGTCGTTATATCATTATTATCTTAAAAAATATAATATTATATCTTTTAATAATATATAAAACTTTTATACAATAAATACTTTTTAACATATAGTTTTAAAAATAATTTTCATTTTTTGACTTCCGTATATTATCGATTATTTCTTACACGAGATGTAATGGAAAAATAAAGGTGGCACATAATTAAGGTCAGACAAGACGCAACTACATAATTTGCTTGGCTTCGTTGCAAATATACTGTGTGAGTACGATATACTCGTTTGAGTATTTTTTACCCTTATGAATATTACCCATCTGAATATTAGAATAAATATAAATCAATATTTATATACATAAATACCATCGCTGAGCAGCTTCCCGACAATGGCGGCCCCGATGCCCGCGCTCGCCCCCGTAACGACGGCGACTTTTCCGGCCCAGCGTTCCATATCACTATATATATATATATATATATATATATATATATATATATATATATATTATATCTATCTATATATATATCTTGGAACGATCCGTAAACTATGATGCACTGTGCGTATTTTTTACATGTATGCGTTCGCGCGCGACAGTGTCTCGAGCACAGAGTGACGGACTCGGTCGTGGCTACTGCGCGTGCAGCTTTTATAAAGTTTGTATACGTATATATATATATAGAGAGAGAGAGAGAGAGAGAAGGAGAATAATATCGTGTGAGCACCTTCTCATCTCGCGCGCTCTTTTCATAATGTCCCGAGCTAATTAACGCTCTGCCCTTCGTATGGATTGCAGAAAATGATCTATAGTTTACTGAAATAAACAAAAATCGCGAGCTAATATACTTCGATATTATAATTATATAATATATCTTTGTGCCAGAGTTCCGAGGTTAAAATGAGATCGATTTTTTAATATATATTGTTTTTCTTCTTGATGATTGGGTTATAGTGAAATAAAGTTATCGAAAACACGATGAATTAAAAATAAGCTATTTTAACATAAAAAAAACTTTATAATATTTATTGCATATAACAAACTTAGGTTACACAAATTTACATAAAACGTACAAGTAACATTGTAAGCTAATACAGAAAACTCTATGTCATTCTCTCTTCAATGCTCCCTGAGTATTACTTTTCAAAACATGCATTCGCAAGCGTTGAAGGTTCTGCAATACCCCATGCTCCTCCATCTCGACCCTTTCTATCTCATCGTTATTATTGGAAGAAAAATTCAACTTAAGCGGATATAGACGTTGTACCAGTTGTATAATCTTGCCTATATCTGTAGTCAATCGCGCAACACGTATATGACCATTTTTTCGAATAAAAAGTTCTTTGATTCTCGCTAAGTCTAGCACACCAATTTCTTTCACTTCCTGCAAAAATATAGATAGAATTAAGGGTATTATATTTTTGAAACTATTGTGAACAAGTTTAATAGGTCGCAAATTTATAACGGCCTCACAATCTACTAATGTTGTTAACATTTCTGCGTAGTTCAGACAAGTTCTTTTAAGCGTACGTCTGAGTAATTTCTTGAGTATCCAATGAGACGCTCCCAAAAACTCCCCACCACCGTGCTGATGGAGAATTAAATCTCCACTCAATTTTTTCTATCGCTAGTGTCTTTTCAAATTTTTCATAATTTAATACCCTTCATTGATTATTTAACTCCACGAAGTTGATACTATTATCGCTAAAAATTACGCTCAGCCTACCTTGTCTGGCTATGTGACATCTTAAGGCCATCAAAAATTACGAGACATTAAGAGAATTTACCAGCTTTAAATGTATAGCTCTGTAAACAGCATAAGTAAATATATACCCAGACCTTATGTGTCCCTTTCAAAATATAGGACTTGCGAAATCTACGCCTACTTCTCAAAAACCGCCACATCTCTTATCTATCAATAGGCAACAATGCGATATGTTTACTGATTTGCTTGCTATCATGCCTGCTATAATCTACACATTTATGAATAATCTCTCTCACAAAGTTTCGGCCTCTGAAGATCCAATATTTTTCTCTCGGTGGATTCAAAGTGATTGTTGTTCCGACGTGCTTAAGGTCTACATGTTTTTTTTCTGACTAATAACTTTACGAGATATTTTTTATACGGCTAAATGATTAGACATGCGAAAATTGAAACTATATCCGCGATACAGAAGTCTTGATTTCGTTCTAATTAAACCATCTTCATCAAAGATAGGCGAAAAATCTTTAATCAGATTCTCCGCTAAACTGTTAAAATATTTCTTTTGCATAATTGTAAGTAACTTAACTTGTAAATTAACCTCAGTTTTGCAATATTCCTCGGCTGTTAAAAAATTCTCTTCTCTATTATTTATTTTCTTTCAACAATTATAAAAGAATCTCTTTATCCAACCAACAATGCGTACAATTTCATTAAAGCAGGAAAAATCATAAAACGTACTAGTATTTTCCGTGAAACTCTCTAGAGTATCGCGAATAATTAATGCAGTGCTTTGCACCCGTATTGACTTTTTTAATTCATCAAGATATTTGGCTGTTCACTAGAAGCAGCTAACACGCATTCTGCTTGAATACGCACTGCGCTTATTGAATTTTTTGATTTTTCAATATGGGCATCCGTACGTTCTTGCTCATTAAAGCATATGAAATCAATATGGTGACGTGGGCAATTCGAACATCTCACGTTCACACAACAGAATCTAGCATTGTGTCCAATCTTTAAACAATTGAAACACGCGCATTTCTTCTTCACAACATCCTACCTCTCCAAAAGTGGAATATTTTTTGTTTTTATACATTTCACATTTTCGTGGTCTGTTTCATCGAAAAATATGTATGTGGTTTTCTTGCTCTTTATTGTTAACAGATTCCGTGCAGTGAGAACATCTTTCACAGCGATTTGATTGTTTGTCTTTTTAATACGTTCTGGCTCATTTTCTTCTCGAAAACCAAATCCTTTAATAGTCATGAAAATTCTTAGCTCGTTCTATACTTCAGCTTCTAAAAATTGATTAACTTATTCAGACGCAATTTGAATAAATCGCCGTTATATGCAGAACTCACTTCACTAGCACTATTTGATTGCTGTCATACACGCAATAAATCTTCTGGCAAAGCGGACTCTACCAATGGAAATAGCATAGCCGCAATTTTTCCGTGTTTATACCAAGTGCTTCCAGTGCTAGCAAATATAGACTAGCTAATTGTACCTCCTATGAGGACATTGCGTTCTGCAGGACTAGCCGTAGAAATTCACGCACGTATACTTCGATTTGCAGCTCGTAACGACCAAACCTCTTCTTTAAACTGTCGACGACTTTGTTGTAGTTTTCACCAGTTGGTGGGTAGCTTTTCACTAACTCAGCCGTACGTAATTTCGGTAGTATTTCTTGAATTAAATATCAAAATTTTGTTTCGTTTTCCATATTGGCATGTTCATGCATTCGCTTGAATAAGCTCCAGAATTATAGCTATTCTCATACATTACCGTTAAATTTTACAAGCACAATTTTTAGTATTAGGCGGCGAACTTAGTTTCCGACCTTCACGTTTCGATGGCGATATGAGCAGTACGAAAAGTTAGATGTGCCGGATTTAAAAGTAAGTAAAAAATCAAAAATATATTAACCTTTATATTACATCTAATCATATATAGATATTACTTTATGAGTAACCGCCTTTGCTTCACAGATTTATATGTAAATTGATTTCTAAATAATCGAAGCTGCAATTGCATATTTTTTTTTCTAACTATAGGCGCCAACTTTTCTTCGATGGCAATATAACATAATATACACTTTATTGACGAACAAAGGGACTATTTTCAAAGTAAGTTTATAATTTAACTCATTTTATTATATTAATAATTTTTCTTTTTGTTTTTGATCATTGAAATAATGTTTCCTTTTTTCACGAGCTCTTTAAAACATTCTGATGAATTATTCTATATGTCTAATATCCTTGTTTATAAGGAAACATTTTATCCCTTCAAAATTTATTTCTTCCTGATTCTACACAAATATTTGAATGCATATATAGTTGTTCCTTTTTTAGAATAATCATATGCACATTCTTTCAATATCTTGTTCAAAAGAAAAATTTTTATCACCTAACAATTCGTACATGCAAATGTCTATATAATATGTGGATTCTTTATATTCTTATACCGCCTGTACGCGATGATTCTTGTAAGCTCATATATTTGTTCAACCAAGTAAATGAAATATAATTCACGTGGTTTAAATATAGAAAGGAAAAAAAAATAAGAATAAGAAAATTATACCAAAACATGTAAGAAATAAAAATTTGATATTAAAAAAGAAAAAACTTTATCGACTCTGGAGGCTGTATGATGTAAATGAAAATATTATATAAGTATATATATATATATATATATATATATATATATATATATATATATATAATATAATATACGCATATATAACATCATATGCATCGCGAATATATATTATATATCGTTGCATGGCCGTACTTCGACATTGGCATCACATTTGGCATCGAATTACCGCGAAGCGTGCAGCAGCCGGACATATCAAAGGTGTTGCCAGCTATCGTTGCAGTAAAATATTCCTCATATTGGATTTCTAAGAAATTCTGTATAAATTAATTCATATATTTATTTCATTACAAAGCTATAATTATGTTAGATTGGAACAATTTTATTTTTTATTTTTTGTTTTATAGCGTATATTTATTTAGGTATATCAATAAGGCAATATAGTTAGCAATATATTATGATTGAAGAAAATCCGATTAAGATTATACATGTTTTGATAATCCGAAAATATATTTAAGCAAAGTTCTATATAATGTTATTAGCACGCGTCCCACTATGAATTCTCCCGTACTCTAATAATACGCATTGAACTTAAATAATTAAATTGTTTTTATATAATGTACGTAATTAGAATTATTATTTTTTATCAGGGATTCATGTATGTTCTTTTTAATTTTCTTTTTCAATTCAAGTATGAAATTTAAAATTAAATCGTTTATGAAACGAAAAGATTAAAATAGGGGGATATACCTTTCATTCCATTTCATCCCTTAGGATTGAAGTTTAGGAAATTGATTATATATATAATCGCATTTCTGGTATGAAATCTATCAAATTTTATAAATATTATTTACTATGTTATATGAATATTTATTATTATGAAAACTAATTTTTCAATTAGTATTTATAAATAAAACTACAAAGAACGTAAAATGTTATTTCTCCCATTTTTCTACCGTACGGTTGGATTTATATGAAATCTGGACATTGGTTATTAGGGATTTTCATACGTAACTATTGGCAAGGAAAAATGAATTGATATAGCATCGGATAAATCGAAGTTATGAATGCAAATTAAATAAATATATTTTGCTTCTATTTTTAATAAAATTACGGTTTTTTATGAAATTCAGAAATTGACTTTTCTATAGATATACATTCGCATAAGGATCATTTATTATCGATAAAAACCGAAGTAATAAATATTTAAAAAAATTATATATATATTTATATATATATATATATATCGATATTACAAACGTTTATTTATTTTTCACCACATTATAGAGATGGCTCGGGGTGAAACCTGACAACTGTATTTAGAGATTTTCATAAGTCAAAATAAAGGAGATGATTTTTTTTTCTTCTCTTCTGTGTTTGTACCAAACTCTCCTTATTTCTAATTAATTCATATCACGCTTCTTAATTCTAAAGTTTTCTATGGAAATTTAGTAAAATCGAACTAAATGAATAATCTTCTACTGCTTATATAATGCATAATAATACGTGAAATTTCGAATTGGTTTATCGATTTTTATAACCAATCGTTGCAAACAAAGATCTAATCCATAACGTTTTTAAATCTCGACGTTATTATGGATAAAACGTATATGTATTTTTCAAAACAAAATTCCAAGTCTGCGAGTAAAAATGGTTTTGGGCTGGGCGATGCGATGAACGTCTGAGTCGGAATCAGTCAATGCTTGGATGTTTTCTTCTATATTTAATTGATATAGTATATAGTTTTGATAACTAGATAGCGTATTCATAGATACTAAAAGTTCATCCATTTACAATCTTCGTTGAGTAGCATTTTATTAAATAAATTAGCTTATTTTTCAACATAAAACATATTGCGTACCCTATGTTAATACAAAGATTATAGGTTGTAATTTGTAATAACTTTATTTTTTATCTTAATATATAGGCGATTAAAAGTAAATATATCATATTATCAGATTAGTTTATAATTATACTTGTACTCAGATTTAAACTTGATTCCACTGTATCATCTCATTTTATCGAATCAACATGAACACTATGGACAAAGCACTCTAATTGGTAGTTGCCCGCCAGTCCTCAACAAGCGAATGAACAGATAAGCCAATCTCTTTTTGAGTTAACAGCTTATGTTAACCGGCATGGTATGCTGGTACGAACATGATGTATCAAAAATGAATACAAAGATTCGCAACATTACGGCAATTTTTTTTATGTGCTCGTTTTCATAATAATAAAGTGAATTTAATTTACTTTATAGTTATAATTTAAAACAGTAAATATAAGTAAAATATTATCGAAACAATCTTTCCTTAAAAATGGTACGTTATGGAATATTAATTCTTGCTTTAAACAACTAACCTTAAAATCAACATTTTAATTATTACTTTTTATATTTTGATTAATTAATTTATAATATACTCAAATCCTTACGATTCATATATTGTTCATGTTTTTATTTATTTATTCTTCTTAATCTTTGTAAACAATATTATTTTTTGATACTTTAAAATTGTCATGTCACTATAATTTTAAGTCATTTCAAGTAAATGTATATGCTTATCACAGAACAATATATATTAATTAGATTCATTAACTTAATTTTTTTTAATAGTTTCGGAACCAGTACGATAGTGATGTCACAGTATGGAGCCCGCAAGGGCGTCTACATCAAGTGGAATATGCAATGGAAGCAGTTAAACTTGGGTCAGCAACAGTGGGTCTTAAGAGTAAAACACACGCTGTGATTATAGCTTTGAAAAGAGCAGCTTGTGAATTATCCTATCATCAGAAAAAAATGTTTATTATCGATAAACATATTGGAATAGCTATGTCAGGCCTTACTGCAGATGCAAGAATGTTAAGGTACATTTGCTATTATTTGTGTATAACTAAAATTTTCTTTTTTAACTAAAATACTTTTTTGTATTATTGATATAGTTTTGATATTTAAATTAATTAATATACAGAATATATACTGTTTAATGACATTATAGTTTTAATTTTATACAATTGTTTTATATAAATTTTATACGTAATAATGTCAATAAATTATATACAAATTTTTATTTCTATTTCTAGTCGATACATGAGAACTGAATGTTTAAATTATAAATATTCTCATGATAATACATTGCCAGTTAGCCGTCTTATTGGAAATCTTGGAAATAAAATGCAAACTTGTACTCAACGTTATGACAGAAGACCTTATGGTGTGGGATTATTAGTTGCTGGCTACGATGTAATTATTTGGAACTGAGAATTAGTAAAAATGTTTCAAATGCTTTCATAAAAATATATTCCTTATATAAATACAATATTGTTTTAGGATCAAGGACCACATATTTATCAAACTTGTCCATCTGCAAATTATTACGACTGTAAAGCAATGGCAATTGGGGCTAGATCCCAAAGTGCACGAACATATTTAGAAAAACATCTAGGTGAATTCTCAGGATGTGAATTGAATGAACTTGTTAAGCATGGTTTAAGAGCTATACGTGATACACTTCCAAATGAAGCTGATTTATCTACAAAGGTATCATAATTTATTCATTTGTTTTGTTTTTATCCTAAAGTTTAGGCATCAATTTCTTAAATATAAGCAATTCACTGCTCTCAGTGTAAAAATATTGATTTAGTTACTATAGTAAACACTTGGTAAAGGCTTGAGTTCCATTAGGGTCATATTTTTTGGTGTCAGAAATTGAGTTTGTACGATATGAATATATCTCAGTAGAAGGATTATGAGTTCATACAATAATAGATGAATAAATAAATTCATTTATATGTTCTTTTTTTTAGAATGTTTCTATTGGTATTGTTGGGAAAGGAACTGAATTTAAAATAATGAATGAGACAGAAGTTAGTGTATATCTGTCTGAAATTGAAGGAGATGAAAAACGAAGTAAACCTACTGAGGGTGATGTAGAATCTGATGATCGACCACCTCAAGACCCTCCATCTGATCCTGGCCCAAGAGATCCTCAAGTTGCAGTCGCTACAGAAGAACGACCATCTGCGATGGATACAGAGTAATTTAAAACATTGGCACCTTTTTTTGTAATTTCCACTTTTAATTACAATTATTATGAAAATAAAGAAAATTCACTGGCTTTGTTTTTTAAAATAATAAATATATTTGATTTATTTACTAATCTTTCAATAACAAACTTAGATTTACGACTATTTATCAATTTTTATATTTATAAAAATTTTTAAATCAGTATATAATTTCATATATAATGCTCAATATTATTAGATGACATGACAAAGGCATACATGTAATCTCTGCAATATGTCATTCTTTATATATATTTAATTCCCTTTGTACAAAAGGAAAGCATACATTTTCATTTAAAATTTTTTGAATATATTTAAACAATATACTTTTAAAACAAACTTTTGTCATTTTTTAAAAGAATATTTAGAATATTTTATGTTTTGTTTACGTAATTTCTTTTTTATTCTTTACACCCTGTTTTACTTTTAACACGTTTGTTAAAAAATATTCTCCTGCTTTATATGAAGACCGAACTAAAGGACCACTTGCGGTATAAAGAAAACCTAATTCTTCACCAATTTTTTCCCAAGTTTTGAATTTTTCTGGTGTAACATATTCAATAACTTTTAAATGCCTTTTCGTAGGTTGCATATATTGCCCTAATGTAACAGCTTCAACACCAACTGCTCTTAGATCTTTCATAGTATTCATTACTTCATCATCTGTTTCACCAAGACCCAACATTATAGATGATTTGGTTATTAACTCAGTATTGGTTTCTTTTGCTTTTTTTAACGTTGATAGTGACTGTCTAGATAAGTATGAAACAAAAAAATTATTTTGAGAATCCTATTTACTAATAGAGTTTTTCTAATTTTTAGAGATTATAGAATTTCTCAAATTATATTTATAAGTAACTTAACTGTTATTTTTTGTGTATATGATTTAAGCGAAATTTATATTTTACCTGCAATTAATCTTGCATAGAAGAAACATAATTTATACTTACTGATATCTTGCTCGCCTGTCACGAACAAAGGGTGTTAATCTTTCAACAGTTTCTATATTGTGTGCATAAACATCCAAGCCAGAGTTAACAATAACTTCTACACACTGTAAATTTCCTTGAAAGTCAGGTACTAAGCATTCGACTACAATATTGCTCCTATAACAAAAATAATTTTTTAATAAAGAGCATAATAAATTTATTTGATATAATGAACTACTTAATTGATTTTGACAATTCAATTTAACTATGGTTCAAGATAAGATCATTTACTATTCAATTTATATACCTTTTCTTCAATTCTTTAACAGTATCTGCTATATGACTAGCACCACCATCTGGTAGATCTATATATGTAATAGAATAAATATAAAAATAATTGAAAATGAAAGATTCATTTCAGAATGAATAAAATGTTTTATTTACCATCACGATCTACAGATGTTAGTACTATATAATCTAGACCCCAGGTTGTAACAGCTGTTGCTGTATTTTTTGGTTCATCTGGATTTAGAGGAGGAGGAGTTCTTGCAGTTTTTACAGAGCAAAATCTGCATCCTCGTGTACACGTGTCACCCATTAACTATTATTTAATTATTATAGATCAGTATAAGAAATCCTTTAACATTTCTTTGTTTAAAGCAGAAAAAAATTTAGTTATATATAAAAAAGTTTAAATTTTATATAAATACCATTATTGTAGCAGTGGCAGTTCCATGAGTCCCACCACCCCAGCATTCACCAATATTTGGACATCGAGCTTCTTCACAAACAGTACTTAGGCGAAGATCACGAAGTTGCGATTTAAATTGACTGTAATTTTTGCCCATTGGTATTTGAGTTTTGAGCCATGGAGGCAGTCGTAATCGTGACTTACTTCCTTTTTCCAATTTGAGAATTCCATCATAATCGTTTACATCATCAGATATAAAATTTTCTAAGTTTGGACCACTTGCTAATTTTTCAGTGAAGGTTTGTTTTGAATCTTTCGAATAATGTGCATTCTATTATAAATAGAAATTAAAATTCAATGGGGATCAAAGAATTTTTTAAATATTACTTTAATAATTAATTTACTTACTATTCTCATTAAATGACATCCTGAATGATGTTGTACTCCAATTCGTGCTGAACGTAGCATTTTAATAGTTTAATAATTTATCTGTTAGAAAACTAAAAAATAAAGTATATAATAGTTTAAATCTATATACATATATCCAAGGTCACTACAAATTATTGAAGAAGATTGCATATATGTTTATAAAATCTAAATAATAGTAAAAAGAAAATCTGGGTGCTGTATTATTTTTAGAGAAAAATTATAAACAAACTGTACTTGCATGTTCAAACTAAGAATTTCTATTAGCTAAGTTTATATATTTTTTAAGGGAATGAAAATATTATCGTATAATTTTTTCTATTACGTACTTTTATATTTGGCTGCATTAATGCATCTATATATATAAATATAATTTACGACTCGTGCGCGAACGAAAATGTGTGACTACTGAGATGGCGATCACGCCGTCCCGCTCCCGCACTACGTACGTGATGTGCGTTCTGCAACTGCACTCTATATATACTGCTGCAACAGCATCAGCCGTCAGCTGTACTTTATTGCACCTGCGTCTTGCACTACAGCGTTGGGAAATAAAAGATTCATTTCTGCATCCAGTTTGGTTATACTCTCATTTACTGATACGATGCTAATATCGACTCGACACACTCGAATATATATCTATATATATATATATATATAATTATATAGTATCACGCAATACCCACGCATGACATTACTATTGCGTCTGCTACTGATGGGCTAATCGCTAATCTAATCTCTACTGCTGGCTGCCGCTGATGATGCTGTCTCCTTGCCAGCTGGTTTCCCTTGGTTTCTGCGCATGCGTCAATTTCTTATCAGTTTATTTCAAGCGGGCGTTTTAGTTCAACCAATGAATTAATTTTACATTCATAGCTAAGTTTTATGTGTATGTAGCTAATATATGGAAAATTACTTTAAGATTTCTAGATCCATTATTGGGGGCAGCTTGAAGATTATTTTATTCAGCGTGTATTATATTTTTAAAAAGTAAGTTCTTCGTATAAAATTTAAAAAATAAATATCTAAAATTTGTTAAAATCGCTGAATATTAATACTGATTGGTCGTGGCGAGGATGCAATAACACGGATGATCTGAGAGATGCAAGTTTTAAAGAATATCTGTTTTCTTGAAACAGCTTGAAAACTATATATATCGACGGGTAGCAACTTGTCCATTGCCGGCACAGACTAGAAATATGTATTATAGTTACGAGATTTAATTCAGAGTGTGTATATATGCTATTATCCTTTTAGAATGTACTCCCTTCCCACCGAGATTTCACAGGTATTTATTAAATTTATCCTCTTAGTACTATACATAATGCATGAGCGGAGCCGTTGTAGGCCGGGGTAGCTGTTCTGCAGGCGCTGGGCCGGAGAACACGCTTGAAAATCCCGACCAAATGCGAATGAAAATCATTTACACTGTACAATACTTGAGGTGTTTTAAAAAGATATAAGCTTTGAAAACTTAATTTTATCGAGCATCGTTTGTAGATAGAGTCGTTAAAAATATTCTCGTAACTATTTCTACATTTGGAATAATGGAAATTATATACAGTATCCATAAGCAATATAATATCAGTGAATATAAAGTTCTGTTGCGGAGATAAAAGTTGCGGAGAGTTTTACAATGCATAGAAATCCTCCATTAGACGCTTTACTTCTAAGCGATAATTTAATATACGATGTACATATAAAGGGATCGCTGAGCAAGGGCTGCGGAAGAGTTCTCTCCCTCCTCCCAAATTTACGGAGCCTAGAATTTTTCAAAAAAGGGGGCGGGGGTGATGTCACAGATGTCTGTAGGCAAGGCCGATTTGATCGAGCTTGACCGAGAAAAGTCTGTTGAGTTTAAAAATGAAATTTGTATAATTTTAGGACATGCATAAACATAAACATAACGTTCCCCACATTCTCTAGACATTCTAGTTTCTTACTTTCAATTACAGGACTTCGTTTTAATTCAACATAGGTTAATTAGACCTTTTTTTTACTGTAAGCGTTATAGATACATTAGTTCTACGAATCCATTTTATAAATACTGGATGTATTCCTTTCGTATAAAATTTGGACAATTTTCAATTCATTCCTTATTTTTAGAGTTGAGAACTTGTTGATATCTGATAATACTTAATAGTTTCAGCTTTTCGCGCAGTTTTTTTTTATGAAAGAAACCGATACCCATTTTTACGGAACTCAAAGCTTTTTTATTTTTTTTAGTTTTTTTTTTAGTTTTTTTTTTTTTAGTAGGGAAACACCAAAACACACCTATATGTATTATATACGAGATACCAATACGAACTTTATATTTTTGCTTTTATTATCCAAAGTTACATATTATTTTCTTATCTTTTACGAATTCATATTTTTGTAAGGAATATATATATATATATATATATATATATATATATATATATATATATATCATTTCGTGCGTGGTGGGAGGAGCGAATGCGTAAAGAAGAGGAGCTCGCGGGCACGGGAATTACGAAGGTACAAATTCGAGGTTACAAAACCCGCGCCGTTCGCCGCAGTACGATTTCAAATTTGGGACTGGACTGAAATCGTGTTATTTGGTTGAAAGCGGTTTTTTTTCTTCTTCAAAATTGTATCTGTAAACGTGGGTCGGATTAAACGTTCAAGGAATTTTCGGGGGTAGAATTTGGGTATAATTATGTGAATTTTATATTTTTATATATTACATAATGTATGAGTTTTTGGACGAGTGTTATAACGAGCTATAGCCTATAGCTCATTTCAATATAATCAGGCTTTTGAATAGATGTAAAATTATGCCTCTTGGCGTACTGTTTTTTATATATATATACACTTTATTACACTAGCCAATTGTTTGTATAATAATCCTATACATATATATTTATTTACCACTTTACTCCCTTACATACTCCTTTAGGGTGTCTGTGAAGCTTTTATTAGCGCACGAATCGTCTGCTGTATAGTTAGAATATCCATATAAAATGAAAATTTATACATGGATGGTTACACACATGGGAGTAAAATGTATATTTATTATTTTAATAAAATAAATTTCATTATATAAAAAATACTATATATATCATTATAATTTTCACACGCCTTCGACACTAAGTATGTAGATTTTTACGCGAAATTCTCATATACGTCATACAATTATAAGGACAATCTTATAAAGTATATCATTTATAAAATATAAATATAGCTTAATTTATATGAATTAAAACGAACGCAATTAAAACTTATATTTAGATAAAATGTAGAAAATGAATTATATGAAATCGTTCGGCGGAGCTGTCTCTTCTTCCTATTCTCTATTTTTTCTTCTTCTTCTCGTTACGCTTTCGCCGCCGCCATCGACGGCTGCGACTTAATGCAAGAAAACACGTCACAGGACGAGTTTCGATCAGATCCAACATTAACGGCGGATCGGATGAGGGACTTGAGCTCGTCGGAGAGATAGCTGGCGACCAGTATATTGCTGTGAATTCTGGAAATGAGGAAAGTTCATACATATCCATGTTATATTGCCTTGATTTGAATTATTATTTATTTTATATATATTAATTGAATGTATGAAATATATATATCAGCGTGCCCCTATTTATGAAATGTGTTAATTCGTTGTGACTTGGGACTGCTTGAAATGTTCTGTATAGTTTTCGTTGGAGCGTCGATACGTTTTTATTGAAATTTTACAATTTAATGTCCTACTTTGAATATATAAGTAAATTATAAATAAAAAAAAAATATAAGTAAATTATGGATTGAATTAGTCCGAGGGCGACATACGGGGTGCAGAAAGTTGCGATGTTACCAGGCGCCTATTATTTATGGATATACTAATAGGGTCAATATTTTGAAAAAATTACAAATAAAATGTTTTTTGCAACTTTATAATTATTTCGATATATAATTATATTCTATAGATTTTTTGTCTTATGCATATTTTTTCTTAGATTTTTTTGTCTTATATATATATATATATATATATATATATATATATATATATATATATAAGATATAGATTTTATAAATTCTGTGTGGTTCGTCCTTCGCTTGGCAAATGTATTTTAAAATTAATTTCTGTCGCGTGAATTAAAGTAATCGAATGGCATCTGGACTAAAAATTTTCTTGTGCAAAAGAAGATTTTTCGTAAATTCTAGGATTATATATATATATATATATATATATATATATATATATATATATATATATATATATATATATAGCTAAGACGAAAATTTCCATGGTTCTCGAACTGTTTTTTCTTTCTAAACTTTTATTTTATAAACTTTTGTTACTTAATAATTCATTTATCAGTGTTATTATTATACTGTTATTATTAATAGAGTTTTCGACTAACGATTTTGGAGTGTCATCCAATAATTATTCAGAATAATATTAATAATTTTCTCGTACATGTCTCATGTTCACAATATAAACGTTAATGAATGTGTTACAAACTTTTAAATTTCAGAATATGCATGTATGGCAATTTTTCTCATACTTTTAGTCTCTCTCTCTCTCTCTCTCTCTCTCTCTCTCTCTCTCTCTTTAGTCTATCTTTTTCTCTCTTCCTGTCTCTCCAGTTTTGAATTGATCAACGAGTTCGTAAAAGTGATTCTGCAATTTCAAGCTTTAAATAAAAACTGATATTTGAGATATTTAAATATATATCGCAACTAATGTTTCAATGTACATGAACAATTATTAATTCAGCTACAAGTCGGGGAGGTTACGCGACACATTGTAAAACCAGTTTTATCAAGTTGCGCTTATATATTCATATAAGCTGCGGTTGTATAGATAGATTTTCCCGAGTACTATATATATATATATATATATATATATATATATATATATATATATATATATATATATATATAAACGTAAAGTTTGCCTTCATAGTAGGACCATAGTTTATATGAATGTCTCTGACTAGGCTACATACTTTTGCAACTTGTGGAAACAGCTATAACGTACCTTTTATGACATGTGCTATAGTTGCGCATAATAATATTAGTTATCTGTGTGCTAGCACCGTGGACATATATATATACATAACATATAAGAACCAACATTCTTTCTTGTACTTTTTGTTTATCTTTAACAATTTGTAGCTTTTCAGAGAGATATTTTTAAATATAGATCTAAAATATGATATTCTGTATTCAATTTCATAAGCTTTTCAATATAAATCTTACAATTACTTTTATAAAGATGGCAAAGCTTTCAATTACCATGAGACACAATTTAATAACTTATATAATTTGAAAAATATTTTTTTCGTTTTATTTCTCATGTTTACTCAAACATTTCTTAACGCGATTCAAAATACCAATACTCAATGCAAATTGAAGAATTTTTCTTGTCATCGACGATACGAGATTATTTAAAAATCGATAGGACCACCCTAAGTCACCGCATTTAATGGCAATTTATTTAAACGCGTTCAGTAAAGAGCTTCGACAATTTTACGATATATGGCGTCTATAGCACCCAGGGTCGGCCTTCCTCGCGCCTTTACCTTGTACGACCGGGCAAAAAGAGAAGAAATAGCAGACGAGAAATTAGCGTTCTTTAAAGGAGGAATTTAAATTCAATGATTTGATATAGCTGTTTAAAGACCTGAACAGTAAAGTGCGGCGAGGTAAATAATCAACTTTTGCGACTCCAGCGACGAAATATATTCTTTTCCGGCCTTTATGCCTGTAAAAAGTTTTAACGATCCGTTGAAAATTTAATTGTTTGGAAATTGCATTTTCGTTGCATGACTGGGCTAATAAATAATTTAATCTTTATTTCCTCGCTCGTATCGCGCACGATAAATTTGTGTGTTTTAATTAGTTTTAGTTTTGAGAAACTTCTTCCACTGTTGTTTACTGTAATGGGCTTTATTAAGAAAATACTTATCAATGAAACTTGCGAATACTGATTAATTAATTGCACATTTTTTACATCTTTGGATAATAATATTCGTTATTACGCGACAAACTTTTAATATTGTATAAGAAATTTCAGAAAATAATGTGATTACATAAAAATGTACCAATAGCTCTTAGTAGTGGATTGACAAATTTTATTTGAAATTTTTTTTTTTACTCTCGCGATTTAGATATTAGTTCATCTCGACTGTCATATAGATTATCAAATTGACGTTCGACAAGCTTCATTCTGTTTTTACGTGAAAAAAAATGGGTCGATTGTTTGATACGCAGGCTAGTTTTCATTTGCATCTGCAATAGCTCGATTTAGGTCACATTCTCCGTATAATTCTTACGATATTTAAAACGTTCCTTTACTGTATTCGCGTACAATGTCAATATTTTTGCTTTGCATGGATTCGCTTGCCAGCATTGATGTTAAATAACATACCAATCGATATATTACTAATGATAATGAGCAATAAAAAACTCTTTCTATTGTTCTATTAATGCATATTCGTGTATTCATTATCCTTATTTATCTTTGGATTTTTCAACATTCGTCGCGCCCTGTTCAACCTCTTGTGCACACCTTGCGTACCACAGAAGCGAGACCTGATAGCAAAACCACCTTACATCTGCACATTATTTTTTCATACAAGAGAGAGAGAGAGAGAGGGGGGAGAGGGGGAGAGAGAGAGAGAGAGAGAGTATATATATTTTTATATATATTAATTATACGTACAGGCTGTCGAACCAGTGCTCGAGGTCGTGCAGGTCGGCCGCCTCCTCGCCGCCGCTCGCGTAGCCGGCGGTGGTGGCGAGGTGAGCGCTCGCCCCGTCGGCGGGGCCCGAGCGCAGCGCCAGCCCGGCCCTGCTGCGCTCGAGCTCGTCGAGGTAGTCGCGGGACACCTGGCAGGCGAGCCGGGCCACGCAGCGCGGCGTGATCACCAGCTCGCGGCGGCGCGGCGACGCGGACGCCGTCCTCGTAGTCCCGTTGCCGCCGCCGCCGCCGCCGCCGAGGTCCCCGCGGACGACGTGGCCGAGTACCTGCTGGGGGAGCTGGAAGGCCGCACAGTTCGAGATATACAAATTAGGCGGGAAACTTTTTGAGAATTAAAATACTTTATGAGATTTTGTAATTAATTTCTGAGTCGTACAGGAAATTCCAAGACTTTCTTCACTTATGACACTTTCAGGTCGGAAACCATCGTTTGCGATTGCCATAAAGATCTCGTTTATATAAGTAGGTAAATATATGATCTCAAATAATCGTTATGTATATATGAGAATTTTATTTTATTGTGACGCTCAGTATGTTTTAGTACTTGCATATACGTAGAATTTCTATATATATATATATATATATATATATATATATATATATATATATATATATATGAATAAATGCCATTATTAGATCTACTTTTCGTATAAAATTTTAAGGATAATGTAGAAATTATAAAATTATAAAATACTAAAAATTTTAAATTATATATAATTGTCAAAAAAACTTTTTACAAAATTTAAACGTTAGTTATACTTATTTACATTCTTAAGAAATAAAGAATCTCATCCCGATTTAAAAATTAATGTATACTTTCTGGTATATTTTATTGATTTTTAAAGTTCGTTTTGATTCCTATTGTGAATATTTTTCTATATACCTTTACTATAAGAATTGTCCTTTTATGATTTGATTACTAAATCTTTTGATTTCCACAACTGATTTAGCGCCATTGTTAATGTGGTTACAGCTTGATTTTCGTTATGAATACATTCAAATTTAGTCGGGAATAAAATACAATGAAGACGTTTAATTGCAATGACGATGCGATGTTCACCGTGCGTACCGCGATTTCATATTTTAATATCGTATAAAAGCTGAATTCGGTTGAAAATTTTTGTCATTAATTCACACACACACACACACACACACACACACACCTATATATATATATATATATATATATATATATAGCGTAACATCCATTATTTTTCGGATTAGCGCGACACTTTCTCCCGATACGTCACCTTAAAATGGTGAAAGTTTTAAGAGTTGCGTCGCGTGCTTGCAAGTAAAAAATACTTACCAGTAAACATAAATCCGTTGAAATTAAAAAAAGTCGCCAAAGTGTAGAGAAACAAAAGAGTCATAATTAAATGTAGAATTTAAATTTTTTAAAAATCAAAAAATCATTTTCAATTTTTTTTCGTTATAGCTTGTGGAAGTATACTTTTCATGGTCATAAAATTTATAGACACGCGCGCATCCGTAATACCTCGCTTTCTATGACAACGGCTGAATACAAAAAAAAAAAAAAACAAAATCATCGCTTACAATAGAAAAAGCATGGGGACAATTTATCTAGATTTACCTAAAGCCGTATGGGTTTAAAGTGTTTTTTTTTTTTTTTGTTATTATTGGCGTTTTATAGATTATACATACATATATACACATATATTTGTATACAGACCTGATCCGACTCGGGCACGATGTAGCCGTGCAGCAGGGCCGTGAGGCCGTAATCGTCGTACTCGAGGGTCGTCGCCGAGCGCCTTCTCCTCCTCCTCCTCTCCTCCTCCTGCCCGATATCGCGCCGATCGGCAGCAGGACGGGATTGGAGGCGAGGGCCGCGGCGGCTCCGATCAGCGCCACCCCTGCGAGCGCCTTCAGCGCCACCGCCTGCGTTAAGCGTGGCGTCCGCGTGAATCGGGAAGACGAGGCATTACTTATTTTGATGTATTTTTTTGATTTATTTTTGATGTATTTTTTTGTTGTTTTTGGATATAATAGAATAGACGAAGGTGCGGGGCTCCAGAGAATTTTTGGTATGGATGCGGTGGGTTTTGAAAATTAATATGCCTTTAATACGTATTATGGTTGAATCAGTTGCCGATCATTGATTAAGCGCAAAGTATCATTTTATTGCCGTTAAAAAGTATTTGAACTTAAAGAATTAATTTAGGTTTATTGATACATTTAGGTATCCAATAATCTTAGAAAAACTTTTTTCCTTTGCAAATTAATGTTTTCAATTGTAATTAAAAAAAGAAATCAAAGAACGTACTTCGACCGACTCGGTTAGACCGGCACTCGTCTACAAATATAAAATAGTTTTTTTAGCCGCTTTATTTCACTGTCAATATATAATAATGAGAACATTACACGAATGATCACAATGCAGGTATTAATCAGCATAGATAGATAAAAATCTTTGAAAATATATATGTAACAAGAATTTTGGTAAATTTTTTAAATTGGCTTCTTTTATTCATATTATTAAATTAATCTACGATTCAAAATCTATTTTGAAAGAGAATAATGAATATATTATGAATTAAAAATGATAATCAAAATTTTACATAAAGTGTATTCGTAATGTGAAATCATTATTGTTTTAAAGTCGATTAAACGAGAAAAATAGTTTTCTTTTTGTCGGACATTGTTTGCCACACCGCGTTGTATATTTTGCACCACTTATACGTAACCAATTTTCGATTTTCACACATTGTGACTGCGTCATTTTTTTTTCTTTCCGTGTCAGCTACCTCGGTTGACGGTATTTTGCCGCATTCGCAGTGCTTCAAAATTGTTCAGTGGAGCAAAATATTTTCCGTATTACGACCGTCAATTGTTACTCCGACATCGTTTACACACAGCTCTTACGCAACAAATTACTTCGATTAGTATATAAGACCATTCGAAGTTGCACCGATATTGTATACGAGTCATGTGTGCATATCTGATGATATACTTTATAACATCCCATACGTACGAGTTACATATGCAAGACATTTTAGAAAATAGATATTATTTAAATAGATTTTAGAAAATATTTCGTAGTTCTTGATGCGTATATTGCCACTGACCTGGTCTGATTCTCCGGGGAATACATATTGAATTCAATACAAGTATTAGCTTTATAAATTCATGATGAATTCAGAAATATTTTGTTCAATATAAAATTAATTTGCTATTAACTTTTCTATCTAAATTGTTGAAAAATGCGATATTCCTATTTTTTCTCCTATATATTTATGTTATTTTAATCGCACATTTTGAAAATTCAGTAATTAATAAAGATAAGATTTACAGTATTTAAGAGTAGATTTTAGTAGATATTTATTAAAAATATTATATTCATTTAATTTATTCAAGAATTAGCTTAACTTGTTCAATCAATTACTGATCGTGGTATATGATCGTTAAAGGAAATTTGTTTCTCTACAGCCGTTAGACGATGTTATTATGGATTTAATTTTGTAATTCAAACAATGAAGAAAGAAAAGAGTGTTATAGTAAAAATTTATAACTGTGCGACGATTATATTTGTTTTATGTATATACTTGGACCGAGGAATGGCTTAAAATTTGATGATATCGGATTATGTTATAGACTTTGAGACTTGCTGTCGTAGTTACAATTTCATCTGGATATTGTGAAAAATTTCACGCGAATAAACAACGTGACTGTACGTATATATATTACAAAAGAATCTATTTATTCGTACAAAAAATTTATTCTAGAATTTCAGGACTCAATCGAAGTCTTTATTTGGCCTCGAGATCCCTCTTTCACCGATTTTTCTTTTCCCATCTCTTCTCCTCGGAACCCTCATAATGAAGTTACATCCTTTAGGTAGACAGCGAGGATGGGATAGGAGAGATAGATAGATAGAGAGAGAGAGAGAGAGAGAGAGAGAGAGAGAGAGAGAGAGAGAGAGAGAGAGGGGGGGGCGAGGAGTGGACAACTCAGCCGTGTCTTCCGCAAAGGAACATTTTCCAACCCTCGGATCCGATAGTGAAAAAAAAAATAGTATTGCCGAGACCCCTCTGCCTTTTCCAGCCGCAAATGAACTATTTCGTAGCGTCCCTCCCGACCAATAAAATATATATATCCAATTCTCCCTCTCGTCCTTTTCGCAGGTGAAAGGGGTCACACATCCCACTCCCCGTACATGAATCTCTCTCTATCGTCAAAGAGGCAATCCAAAAGACCATACACACATACTGACCTTCTGCGTCTGTAAATTGGACGGGAGCCCGGAGCCCGGACCGCCGCCGCCGCCGCCGCCGCCGTTGCCGGCCGGCTGCCCGCTGCCACCCTCGCCGAACGGATAGTCCGTGTCGCTTTCCCCGCCCACGAGGCTGCCCGAGACGCTCCCGTAATTGCCGCTGACACCGGGCCGGCCGGGCCCGTAGCCGTAGCTCGCGCCCTGGTAGCCGCCGCCCGGGCGGCCGTTCGTGCCGTAACGATCGTTGTCCGTGACGGCGGCGGACCCGTAGCCGCTGGGACTGCTAGGCCTCGGCTGGCTGCCGTATCTGTATTTAGATAAAGGATCGAGCGTTTATTTCCTCGTCTGCGTCATGGATCGATGGTCCCCACCCACTTCTTTTCTTTTAAACAATATTAGTTCGGAGCAGGTAACATGGTCGATAGTTTCAGAGGTATAGAGGTGCTCGTAGTGCTCGAGAATGTCGACGGCGTTGATCGAATTGTTCGTTGAACAGTTTATTTGAACTGTGCGAAACGTTCAATTAAAACACGAAACAACTCCTCGTTAAAAAGCTATAAAGTACAAGGAATTTGAAGGAAAAACGTAATTTTCCCTCAGTGTCGATACTTCTGAAAAAGTATTCAAGTATTCGATAACATGAAACACTTTTCATAAAAATTATTTCACTGCCTAATCAAAACATATATTTATTTACATTTTTAAGATGACAATTTTAAAAACAATATCAAAGTACAGATGGCTTTTATATGTTCGTTTGGCTGATGAAACATGGCAGGGCCGGCCAGGGTTTTTAGAAAAACTGAAACTCTCGTTAGAATTTTAAAGTATTTGAACATATTCGAATGGTTTGAGATGTTCGAACCACGCGAATAATACGGGCTAATTGACCTATTCAAACATTTGGATTGTTTGAGGTATAGTCGAATCGTTTTGAATATATCAACCTTGCAAGGCGTCCCAACTATTTAAACTGTTCGAACCGTTTGTGTTATTCGAAGATGAAAAATGTTTTCAACCCTAATGTTTCCTACGTTTGACGTCCATATTATTCGAACAGGCCAATCGAATCGAATAGCTGGAATGTTCGAGCGGCCTGACCAAGTGTTGGAATGAACGACCATTAAAATGTTTCAAGCTCTAATTTTCAGATTGCCTTCAAATTTTAAACAGAAATATAAAATTAATTGTTATAGTGAAGAAGTTCGTGTTAGATCTGATAAGTTTTTCTGTTCGTACATCACTTGCTCGAGCCATTCAGTCCTTCGAACTGTTTCATATTTTCAGGTGTTTAAGCTAATTCAACTGTGGAACAACTCGATATTCGTGTTGTTTGAATATAATAACATAATGTTATTAACATTTTATATGTTAGTTCAACATACCTACAACTCAAATAGTTCTATCCACTAGAGTAGTTAAAAATGGAATGTGTTAAATGTACGAACGGCTCAAATATTCGATTATAGCTCAAGCAATTTTTACGGTTCGAATAGCCGGAACATTTCGAATATGAAAAGTAGTGAAATAATTAAGGTATAAGACAAAAAATATATATTAACCATTAAACACTTTCATCTGCGTCAATTAACAAAAAGACTGATGCATTATGTTAATTAGTTTAAATTCTAAATTAGATCACGATGTATTCCGTTGACTCGGAAAATGAAACTTATAAAAGCATACAAAATGATTGAATATGTCTCTATCTAGCTTGAAGTTTAGGTTTCATACGTATAAAATTCACACAGTGAATAAAGGCGAAAAATGTCTTTTGTTGCTGCGTTGCTCGTTACGCATAGCGCGGAAAAAGTAAATTGATTATATCCTTATTTAAAACTTTTTTGAGTTTGCGCTATATTTTAGTATTTATATTGTTACGTAACTGTTGCGTTCGCTGCCCATTATAATTATTTTTATTTTTTTTTAAAGACTACACACATCGAACTAAATCGGTATTATATTGTAAATCCTGATTTTTTATCGTCTTCCACAAGAAAAGTTCAAATCGAAATCCATTTATTATTCGAAATATTCAAGAAATAGAGCGAATCGGTAAATCGCTTAGTCAATTATAGGATCGGCATTGATCATGCAGTCAACTTAATTTATATTTTTTTAACGAGGTAAAAAATATAATGTCTTATAATCGGAATGTAAAGATTATAGGATCGGCATTGATCATGCAGTCAACTTAATTTATTTTTTTTTTAACGAGGTAAAAAATATAATGTCTTATAATCGGAATGATAAGATTATTATAATCTTTATTGTTTTTTTTATAAATATGAAATAAAAGCTCAAAGTTAAAGATTCCTAATATTGAGAGTATATAGAGTTTTAAATATAATTGATGTAAGTAGAGTGTCATTAAAACTAAAATATATAAGATATAATTAATGTAAAATTTCGTTACCGATCGCCATCCAAAGCGTAGTTCGCACTTGGTCTCTGCGCCGTATTGTATCTGATCGAAAAATAATGACAAAATTTTTGCTTATTTAAACTCCTACATGGCTGTAGCAAATATTAAATTAAACAGAGAGCCGTGACATGTATTATAAAAAGAATCCCGCACCAGACCCATAAGCGTAAAGTACATCATTTGAAAGCGTAACAGCGGCAACGAAGCTTGATTCCTTTGATAATTTTTGAACGCCAGGCAGCAAAGTGGGATTTCGAAAGCTTGATTATAAATTATATATAAATATATATATATATATATATATATATATATATATATATATATATCGATTTTCCGTCTACCGTTTAACTATTCATTATAATAAACGTATGTACATGTAACATTTTAACACTATTATAAAAGTAGTTTTAATTAAAAAGAAGTATTTTATTTAATGTTTAGATTTGGAATAAATGAAAAAAAAAACAAATTCTATACAAAGATATTAAAAAAAAGACTAAATAGAACGAAAGAAACTTATTTAAATTACTATGACGTGAGCTTTTCATTAAAATTTAATTATATACAGACAGAAATTTAGGAATTTATCAATAGATAGTTTTTCACATAATGATAATAAGTTAAAACATTTATTAATATAAACGAGATTCAGTTGTAAACTTCAAGCGTTCGATCTTCGTGCAAATAGAGAGAATTAAGAAAGTTTAAAGTTATAATAGAAGAAAAATTCAGCATACACATTAAATATCGACAACTATTGGTTGAGTATTTCCTCTAATATTAACTTTTAAAGGGTAAAAATAATCCGAAAAGACCTCCTTGAAAAGACGTGTAGATATTATTATATTACTCAAGGAAAGTTTCCCAATTGGATCAGCCTTATATATATTAAATATTATAGGTATCAAGAAACAATGATAACGTTTTCTTTGCAAGCTAAAGAAATTTTTTTATTGATGATTGTATGGCGGAGGTTTTTTTCTACTCCTTTAAATCATTTTGGACAATAAAAGAGCATGTATTCGATATACTTTTGTAGGATGTTTTCGTATATGAAGTTTTAATTAATTTACTAATAGTCTTGAAAAGGCGCAGAGATAGATAGAGGGGGAGGGCATTGATTGATTGCTTATTGAGATTTATTGAGCTTTGTGTCATAACCCTGTAAAGGTAGATTAGGATATTTAGAGAGAAACAGAAATTATACCTTAATAAGTTATCCGAATAATTAATTAATTAGTCATTATTAATATCAATGTCTATAATATAGAAGATAATGCAAATAGTGATTGTAATAGTGGATAAAGGTATATACGTAAAAATATAATTAGAGATAAATTGAATAACAACGCTGTATTTTTGAAGCAGGAAGAGATTCGTATACTTGTGCAATCAATAACATAAGGATCAGTGAATGGCCAAGTAGGAACAGTAATAACTAAACGCCAATTCTTTTTCGTCCGCTCCACATCGACAGATGAATACCAAGTCAGGTAAAAGGCAAATCAGGGATTACTATATAGTGATTTTGTCAATTTCGTAAGTTGGATGTCAGAGGCCGTAAGTTGCATTGTTAGTCAGCAGCCGAAACAATTGGCAAGTTGGGCTTTGAACGTATCATACCACGAGCAATGGGCTTAGCTCGTAAACGGAGCGTCTAAATGTCAGAGAACCAAGCAGGAAGGTCATTAGTTAGTCATAACAATGCAGGACGAACTAGGAGGAAGGAGGGGTGTATTTACTCTTTTGCTTGAACAACGACTCATGAGAGAATACGAGATAGGTGAAGCAAATGGTTAAAAGGATGGGAGACAAGAGAGAACGAGAGAGGGAGAGGGAGAGAGAGAGAGAGAGAGAAAGGAGGTAGGGAAGTCAATATAGAGAAGCAAACTGATAGAGAGTGAGGGGGCAAGAGAGTGAGCGAATAAGATTCAATTTGATTTAATTTGAATTTATTTCGGTAAAATTCCGTCTGATGTAGTCAAATAATTAACAATTATTTTATTATACAATAAGTCGTAAATAAAATCTAGTTACATTACAGCAATCGTTGTCCATAGCACTAACTAAGCACAGTTAATAAGAATTAGTAGTAAAGTAGAGTTGAGATGCTGTAAGAATTAGAGCAAGCTATAAATGTTTATAGTTCATCGTGCAGAATTTTATCTTTTCATTTTTCCTTATCAAGGAGTAAAAAACTATCGTATACTAGATTTAAATCATTATGACTCTTAATATTAAAGCCTCTACCCGATGGAGAGCTATCGCGAGCTTTGAGGATCGAATAGAGAGCTGAATAGCGCCACTGGAGATTCGCTTCGGTGAGTGGGACAGATAAAAACTCCAAGTGATGGATTTGCGCGTTGATCAACGTCGACAGCTTTGCGATGCAGTGCGAGAAAATCTTAGAGACATGATACGACGTGCATTACGCTGGATAATATATCATACGTTGATGCATGTGCTGAACATGCAGTGTCGGTAAAATTTATCCGCGAGCCATACCAATTTTGTACGACTGAGGAGCAATTGGCTATTGCTAGGGTTATTATACCATTTTCCGTGACATCGACACAGTTATATACTGGCCATGTATAATCAAATAATCGTAAAATCTATGATTCAACAGGTAGATTCGTTAGTGAGAAATTCAGTGCAATTTTCCTAATGTGCAATAATGTTGCAGTTTTGATTAATTTGTGAATCCCAATGCGGATTTAATGACGAGAGCATCATAGATTTAATTGACGAACCCCAGAACCAAAAGTGAAAGAGAGAGAGAGAGAGAGAGAGAGAGAGAGAGAGAATGAGAGGGGGGTTGATTGGTTGAAAGCTTTATTATGTTGTAGGGTAGAACCTTTTGTGAAAAAAGTAATATAAATGAATAATATAAAATAAAAATGTATAAAAGAAAATAAAATATTGTATTGCCCAAACAATAAAAGTATATGAAAAAAAGTAACAAATGCAATCAAACATAGAAGGGGCAGTATCTGGTAGCACTGGTTAAATCATAGACAGACATAATTGCATACCTAAGTGTATGGAAAACTAGATATAGTAATCCATCCAACAACTTGTCGAAACCAAATTTAAATACTAAACTGAAAGCTCCCGAACTGAGATATCTGAGAATATGTAAATTTGTCGACTTATATGTCAATTTTCATGAATATTTTGTGACGTGGAAAGTCTTTTATCCATTGATTAGTCTTATAACAGTGTTTATGATATGTTTGGACAATAAGATAGCTTCAAACCATTCTCAGCATAGAGTTTATGTACCCATAACAATAATTATTTATTAAATTAATTTGTAATGAAACGTAACTAATATTTGTTTTCTAGTGTAGAAAGTTTAGTTTTCTGTCTAAACAGTTTTCGTTTCTATATAAGATTATTTGTACTGCTCTCTGCGAGATATTGATGAGTTTCAGAACTTTGAATCTTGAATTGAAAAATGCGGGACTCAAAAATACCAGATATAGAAAACCATTAAAATGACGCCCCAGAGCGTGGATTTAATAACTATATGTAAACGAGTCATATATTTGGCAAAAAAAAAATAGAAGCACTAATCTGAAAATGGCTCTCATAACAACTATAAGACTGCGTGATTTTTAAGCGGAGCAACGTTTCTTAAGGAAGAATTTTTTAAGGAAGGTTTTTTAAGATCAGAATCGAGATTGTGGAGCTGAGAGGAATTGAAGGTGAAAGAGGAAATGTTTTGACGTGCAACTATAGTTCTTCTTTGTCTTATATTGAAGGACCATATACCGAAGACGCTGTTTTAAAGACGCGAACTTCTGTGCAAAATTGACGTTTGTGTACAGCGGAGAGCAGAGTTTAACCGATGACGATATGAAGTGACATGCTTAAAACGGTGATTACTATTGAAAACGAAACGTATTCGCATGCGTTTTGCACTATCCATTGTTGACGCCTACGTGTTTTATTCTCTACTTGTAACAGCGTGCTTGCATAGTGAGATGAGGCAATACTAAACTAGTCCTTGTTGTAGGGAGACAAAGAGAGACAGAGAGAGAGAGAGAGAGAGAGAGAGAGAGAGAGAGAGAGAGAGAGAGAGAGAAGTTTAAAATCAAACATGTACCACTTTCCTAATAAAATAACTGTTCACACATCTCTCGTACTTCAATTTTACGAGCATTTTCTAATAAAAGCATATACCTTAAAGCGGCCCTTCAGATTCCTCGCTTCAAAATGTAGTTTTCGCAAACCCACACACCTATCTACCCACCTACGCATACGGCACGCACACACACACACACACAAACACACACATACATATTTTGCGCATAAGCAAGCTGATGATCACCTGTCGTACGGATACCGGCCGCGCGGATCGTAGTATCCCCTGTCCTTGCCGAAGCCGAGATAGCTGGAGCTGCGCCACCCGTGTCCGTATCTATAGATTACATTTGCACACGGAGAAGAACAGAGGCCTGATTGAAATACCCGCAGATATCGTCGTCTATAAGCGCGTACTTGTACGCACGTCGAGCGGTCGTACACAAGCGCGCGCGCGCCCACACACTCACCTGTCGTCGTCCAACGGCCTGTTCCCGTGGTAACGCGCGGCTACGACGCCGTTTGCTGCGGGGCTTCCGCCGATGCCTCCACCGCCACCGCCGCCGCCGCCTCGCTCGAGCTCGATCGGGCCCTCGCCCAACGGGGTTGGGCGCTGCTGCTGCTGCTGCTGCTGGTGCTGATGGTGATTGTGCTCCTTCAGGGGCGCGAAGCCGCCCGGCGCCCCGGGCGATTGGACGCCGCCTCCGCAGCAGATCGTCGGCTCTGCTCGGGAAAGAGAGGGAGACGAGAGTGAGCGGGGTGAGATTTAATACTGAGGGGCGTGGAGGTAGGAGGGAGGTAGTAGTAAGAGAGGGACAGAGAGAGACACAGGCTAAATTGCTCGCGATTGATTTTAACGCGCGGCCGACGCGCGATGAATTTGTTATTGTAAATTACAAGCTATCTGCCTCTTTCTCTCTCTCTCTCTTTCTCTTTCTCGTTCCCTCCCTCGTTTAATGAAATCGTTTTTCCGGGCAAAGGGAATGCCTGCTCGTGCTGGTGGTTGTGCGCTCGTTTCATTAATAGGGGGGGGGTGGTGTGGAGGTTGGTGGGTGATTAGTCGGACGATACGTATATATACGTGCGCGGCTGTACTCTAGTGGGGGTTCGGAGTTTTGATTTCGGCAATTGCTGGGTCGGAATATGGTAATGAGCGTAGGATGGATGCGCGCCCCGTGATTGGATTCGCTGATTATTTCTCCGTCTATCGCTTTTTCTTTTTCGAGCGAAGGGCGGGGGGGGGGAGGCATTATTAAGGGCTCGTATTAGTAATGCGGCACGAGTCGGTGGTAGCTAATGTATTATTTACACGTTTTATGAAATTTTATAAAAAACATTCGATTGAATTATACCGTTGTTTTTACATGTAAGATTGCATTGAAAGTTTATTTTGTAATCCGTTTTTGGTGTATATATATATAATTAAATTGAAAATTGCACTTAAATCGAATGCTGTAAATTATAAAAATCAATATATTTTAGAAGGGTTGTTTAGAGATAATTGATCTTAATGAAAAGGACCAAATATTTTTCGGAAATTATAGAAAATAAAGTTTAGTGAAAATTTTTTTCACGGGCGCATAATACAAAGAATGAAGTGGGGATAGGGTATATGTACATTTGTTTTCAGAATTTTATTTATGCTCCGAAAAATGAACCGATGCAGTTTGAAACGATGGACAGCAGCGGATACATCTACTCTATAACGGTGATGGGGGTAGTCAGGTTGTCCTTTACTTGACATAGTATATTGACTAATTCTGCTTTACTCTACGAGGGTGACTATAAATGAGGACAGTCTGATTGACGAAGACCGATAAAAATATTTGTTAGTTTAATATATATATATATATGTATATATTATTTTGTATGAAAATTGAAATGTGCAGTTTGGCCGAGTTAACTTGTTTATTGTTTTCCAGTTTAGGCTGCTACAGACATTCGTATCACTGACACGTGTACGTATATTCGCGAGAAAAATATAAATGATGCTTTCGTTCGTGATTTTAATAACTTTCAAAAATTTTAAATACGTATATTTTTTCCATCGGCTAAAAAAATTTTCGTTAATTATATTTAAAAGTTTGCAAATGAAGATAAGGAAAGTGGGAGGAAACTTTATAAAGACGTATTTAAATAAAAACATGGGTTTCTTGTTACGAATCGGCGAGATCAGTTCGAATGGTGCTGTTTGGGATTTTCAAAAAAAAAAAAAAAAAAAACACGATGATTTGGATTCTTTAGAATGCACTTTTAACAGCATAAAAACAATATCTAGTTTGATTTGAAATTTTGACAGCAACCTGATATGTATGTAATGTTATTAATGTAAGCACATGCCCATCTTTTATTTGAATATAAATATTTCGTTCAATATTTTATGTTTTTTTTTTTAAATTTCGTAAATATATCCGTTAGTTTCCGAGAAATCCGTCCTCTCATTAAACTATATATATATATATATAAAGTTGGTTGAGAAATTTTGAAACTTACACACAAATGATAATAAATTTTTTTTTTATCATTATACCATTATATGTTTAATAAATCATTTTAAAAGAAAATTTATAATATTTTTCTTAGTTGCGCAGAACATTTTAGATTTTATGTGTTTTTTTTTGCCGTGTTCTGGAGTGACGTTCCTCCATATATTAAAATTTTATATTGGCATGGTGATCTTATGCTAAACAAAGAATAATTTTTAAAAATATTTCGCGAAATAGGTCCAATGAAATCATTTAGTTCTAATAAAATCATATTTTATTAATTTTTTATTTAAATATTTCTTTTATTTTATTTAAATACCGATGTTAATCAGCCACGGAGGCTTACGACGTACCTGCGAACAAAGCAAATGTAAATTATTACATCGGCGCTTGTGTCAATCGACCGAGACCGGGATTGGGACTCGGATCACCAAGATACTTGTCTTTCGCTCTAGCGATCGAGTCATTGTAGGCCTCTTTTTTTTTATCCATCTAAGTACATTTTTTCAAATGTTTTTTTAATATTTAGTTGATAAAGAATTTTGTTTTTATTAGAACTAAATAGTTTTATTGGTTCAATTGAACTGAATATTAATTGGAATTTACTTAATTTTCTTTTTAGTTTCACCGATGGTTCGAGTGGTATACTGGAGAAATTTGAACATTACATCGCGTTAGAACATTCAGACGATCGAATTCTTTCAAAATCTTGAGACTCAAACTGTTCGAGCCTCAGATACGAACGGATTCGAGCATCAGGCTCGCAGACGCTTGAAAGCTGGAACACGATTTAAAGCCCCGATATGAGCCTGGAAACTGTGTTCGAACTTTCGAACGTCCGCGCAGACTCGAGCCAGAACCTCGGATGTGTTCCGATCGCATTTCCAAACAATTGCAAAGGCCGGTTTTTCACGCGAATCAATACGAGTCATTTATCGCACGAATCCGCTGGCATCGGCCATTCTTACACAATAGCACGCATCGTACCAATGTACCCACGAGATTCGAGAATCCCAGCGGCTCGAGCCGTTCCGACGACTACCCCCCCCTCCCAGGACCGTCTCTCGCGACTCAAAGTTCATTCGATAAAGATGGCAAACCTTGCTCGCTGAGCGCCGAGCCAACGGCGTTCCTCGTCTTCTTCGGTCCCAGCGACCAGCGATCGGTCGCGTTCTCCCCGATGACGACCTCCTCCTCGCTGGCTGCCGACAAGCCGCCGCCTCCGCCGCTACCGGCGCCCCCGTTCATCCGGTGTATCTCCGCCGGCGACAGCTTCTTGTTCCAGCTGGAGAAGTCCGTGGCCCTGGGCGGGGTCAGCCGGTCCTCGATGATCCTCCGGGCGATCTTGTCGTTGGCGGTGGCGCCCGGCGAGCCCACCGCCTGCGGCAGCGACGCCGTCGTCGAGGCCGTCGTCGGCGTGGACGACGCGTCGGCCGACTCCCGAGCCGCCAGGGCCTGGGCCAGCAGCATCGTCGCGAGGATCGGCCGCAGCAGCCGATGCGCCCGCGGCCTCGTCATGGTCGCGGCGGCGGTCGAGCGAAGCGCCACCCCTCTGGGCTGCAATGGGTCCCGATAGAGCGCGCGCGATCCACGGCGTACGTATTTGATCGGCGCGCGCGGGGAACTCGAGCTGTTGTACTTTCGCGGCGCCTGGCCTATTGCACTTGCGGGAGCGAGTTTGCGCGCCAGTTGGGAGGAGAGTTTGCGGTGTGTCGCGCGCGACGGCCCTCTCGCGCTTTTTATATATTTAACGACGCGCGCGCCGCGGAGGAGTGGACGCCTCGGCGCTCTCGTTACGCCCGATGAACGCGAGCGCGGGAGCTCGAGCGGATATTTTTTTTCACTTTTTTCCCCCTACTCCCCCCTCCCGCCGCGGCGCGGTTCTATTTTTTTTTCTACATATACGTGTATAGCATGGACATGCAGTAAATTGGTGCAGGATGTACTTTAAAGTTTCGACAGGTCTTCCTTTGTGTATATATGACGATGGGTTTGACGATGTCGCGTTTATATATATATATAAGTGCGTGTGAATTATTGCGCGCGCGCAATTAATATCTAGCACTGTGGGGCGCCTACATATGTATCACGGATTAAGATCGCAGTGATTCGTGAAAATGCAATACATGGTTTTATAATATTTGGTTGCGATACTTTTGACACAATGCATAGGGACGGAGATAATTCCATGTGTATAGCGTTACGGCATAATCAGCGATCAATCATTGCTCTATAAATCTTTTATATTTTGACAGAGTTGCAAATTATTGTAAAACTTTATTATATCTCACATTTTTACAACTTTAAAAAAGTGTTGAAATAAAAAAAAATATTATTATGATTATTGTCGTGTCGTTTCCAAACGTCATTCTACAGAATGTTGAAGATAAATGACAATTTATAGAACTTATCTTGTTTAATTAATGCACGAAGTTAATTTTCTTAGTACAAATTATATTTGGACTTCGTAATTTCATCGTAGACTGTGAAAAACCAAAAAGAATATTATAGTCTCTAATAAATTTTACAATTACTGTGGAAAATTTGCAAATATACGCTTACAATGAAGATTTATCAAAATATATGGTATATTTTAAAATTTTCAAAATACTATAATCAATTCAACTACACACCGGTAATAAAGAAAATTTTTTTCGGCTCTATAGAATATATTTATATATTTATAAACTATATCAAAAAGAAAAATGTTTCTAATTAGCAGTTATTTTAAAATTAATATATATAGCCATAAAATGCTGTACAAGGTTCCATAAAGAAATAAAAACCAGTCGTATGAAAAACGAGTTTAAACTTTCTTTAACTTTCTTGAGACTAACAATAAATTCTGACAAGAAAATTTGATCGCGATGAAAATAAGTAAATGAAGTTCGTCTAATTAGTAAAGCTAGTAGTTTTATTACTTTTAAAACGCGGCTACTGCTTTTTTCTTTTTTATTATCACTTGACTTTCTTGAATATGTAATATCAGGATTTTAGGCGATGAAAAACATTGTGTAAAGTTACAGATTTATAATTAAAATGATAAATTATACAATACAGAACAATATAAATATTCTTATGATGATACTATTAGTCGTGGCTGTTATTTCAAGTAAGTTAAAATTGATCTCAAAATATGTAAATCGGCATTTAATATGGAAATGAAGCTGTAATTATATAATGTAATTATGTAATTATGTAATGTATTGTAATTATATAATTGTAATTATAAAATTAACGGGTTTTTCCCGGGATCCTAGCCATCAATTGAATTCGATCGCAGCGCTACAAAAGCATCGTAGATTTTAGGGATTTCTGCTGGGATTCCTGCTGGAAAATCTGATGTTACCGAAACGCCACCAAGATTCAGGAGTTACTAGACGGATTTTATTTGGATCCAGGCCAGCTTTAATGACTTCTGGAAAAATAGGAACTTCTAGCCCGATTCCCATCTAATTACAGGATTTACGTAGAAATATTTCTACACGGAATGATCAAAAAAGTAAGGAGACACCGTGTTTTACTTAATTTTTCATTCTTTTCTCACACTTGAGTGAGTTTGTACAACAGGAAATTCTCTCTGCAGAATAGCATTATATGCATACTTTACATAGTCTGAAAAAATATTTTTGTCCAATCTTTAATTAGGTTTTAATATATTAAAATCATCATTATAATAGCATATCATTATAAGTAAAAAAATTGTCTTGATACTATTATCTCGTCAAATGATTTTCGTTTTTTGCGATAAAGCTCTTGTAAAATTTTTATGTTTGTAGATTAAATGAATGTTGGACATTGTGCTTATGAGATTCATACGCACGATATAAAATTATTGATTTTTGGAATACCCACAAGTGCATGTTGCGACGAGAAAGATTTTATATAGATAAATATTTTTGGCAATTCCTGTCGAACCTTGAAATTAATAAAGAAAACTATATTTTAAAAATTATATATATTTTTATAATGAATCGATCAGAATTAAATATTAAATTTACAAGAGTAAGTATTCAATTATTCGTCATTATTCTTTTAGTATTATATTATACAATAATCGCGTTGTCGCTTTTTTACTAACGGCTCCAGTTACTTATTATTTAATAAGTCCACTTTATGACAATGACATTTCCCTCTGAAACGTACTTCAGCGCGTTCCGAAGCAATATTTGTCAAATCGTAGAGAGTAAATTGCACCCTCGGAATAAAGTGCTTTTAAGAAGGGAGAAAGATGTGTCGGAACAAATAAAGCATCCGAAGGTATGTTTTTTGTTGTTGTTGCAGATTTTATCGTGCCTGTGTACGATACACGTACAAGGGGGAGTTTACAGTGATTGCGGTTAGACAATCGTTTCCATGTAAAGCACGTGTATTGAATATAAGAAAAGAATGAATGTATTAACTTTTTTACATTCAAAAAGACCTTAAATCCTTTTCTTTTTAATTGCATACTGCGTAATTCATGGTATTAATTGTTTTATCAGCCATTTATACAATTTTCAAATATTATAAACACTTTTACGCACAATTTCAATAAGTGATTTCTTTCGCTCTCACAGAGTATGAGATGACTTTTTCCAAATATAATTATATATTGAAATTTCAGAATTTATGGATTATTCCTTCTATTTTTTGAGACCGTGAGGAGAATCTCATGAAGTTTATCTAATAAAATTGAAATAATGACAATTAAGTTATATAAATAATAAGATAAAAAACTTATTTTAATAGCTGATAAAATTCAGTCGAACATTAAGTTCTACTGCATATACATAATTATTATTAAAATAAGCGTTTTCCTAAAGGGAACTAGATTAATTTATTTTTTTATGGTATTTAGTTTTTTATTATATAAATATGAAAGTTAAAAAAAAATTGTACGTATATATACATATATGAGTTATTTATCAGTAATTCCTGTGTAGGTAAATCTTATAAGCATTTCTAATATGTGATGAGAAACAAAGCATTATAAATACATTATAAACATTATAAACATACTATGTTGAATTCAATAAAATTCAATATATTGGAAGTGTGGAAAAATAAAAATTTCACTAGTATAATATATGAATAGCGAGAATGAAATACCATTTAATAAACTAATAACTTTTATTGGTCTTATGATCCTATTATAATGACAGCCTGACTGTCGTAGTTTATTAAAAAACAGTTCACATAAGAATTTTTTATTTTTAATTTTCAAATACCATTTAATACTGTATTTAATTAAGAATAAAGAAAATGAAGGTTCACTTAAACGGAAAAAATTAAGTCATTCATTTTTTCCTTATATTTAATGTACATACTGCAGGTGCCAGATGGAAGTAATTTGTTAACCAGTCACTGTAGACTTCCTTTGTTAATTAACTCAATACCGACAGTATTGATTTACAACTTAATGTCCTTTTAATACGTATATAATTACTCACTCAAATAATTCAAGCGGTCAGTCTAAACAACACATCAACGAAGAAATTATCCACTGATACATACATACATACATATATATATATATCTTATATATATATATATATATATATATATATATATATATACAGTGTTAACATATAGTTATAAGCATAACTCTATGTTGACACTATATAGTTGGTGGACTTGTAAAAATTTATATTTAATTTTACATAGCTTATTCAATCTTTTAATTTGTCAATTTTATTCCATTGAGAAATATTTTTATAAAAATAATATTAAAAATTAAATTTATTTCACAATTTTCTAATATATAAGTGTATCTTTTTAACATTTAACTGACAATAGTACAAAAAAAGGTAAACTCAGAATAGAAAATAAAATCGACACGAAGTTAACAAATTTGTTATGGATCAGTCGGATCCGTGGTAATTTATAATTGGAGTTTAATTTTATTAACGTATAATTTCTATTTAAAATCGGTATAGCTCGGTTATATTTTTATATAAGAAGAATCGATCGCCGAACTCGACTTATAATGTCAAGTTAGTACGACGGGCCGCTAAAATGGTGATAACTTTTATATCACTCATCCAAGAATTACATATATAGACAATTCATCGATCAGTGTAAAATTATTTTAAACTGGAAATAATTTCATGTCATCCCGAGTGTCATAAGGAATTTAACAAGAACAAATTTCAAAACGATCGCTTAATAGATTCAACGAACAAATGATACCCAATAAATAATTTCTCTTTATATAATAATAAAACGTTTGTGTGCGCGCGCGCGTGTCTGTGCATACACCAGTATGCAGATAAAAATCTCGAGCCCGCAGGTCCTAGAGCGCGATTAGAGTAGCCCGCCCAGCCGGTACGACGAGGATGACGCCCCCGCGGCGGCGGCGGACAATTTGTTCCACCATAGCGCACTTTTGCCGCTCGCCCGCTGGCTGGCCCGCTCGTAGCTTCTCCGCGCAATTACGCGTTATATACAAATAACGCGCCCAGTCGCCAGGAGAGCATTGCGCAAGCCGCGCCGCTTACGGAACGCCCGTCGCTGCCTTCCTCTTTTCGTTGCACATCCTTCCGCGCGCGCGCGCGACGGTTTCGCCATCGTCGCCAGGTAGATGGGGATGGGGAATCGGCCCTTCTCCCCCCCCCCACCCTTTCGCCCCTCACTCGTTGTCGATGTATCGTGTACGGCTTAGGGATATAGAGCGGAAGAAGGAAAGTGGCGAAAAACGAAGAACGGACAGCTTTGTCGATAGAATGGTTCGAAAGCAAAAAATATTCATGAATAAAGTCAATTACGCATCGTATGGAGAAGATACCGTATACGTCCCTATGGAGAAAGCAAATTTGGATACGCTGTTCAATTTGCAGATCGATCGGTGAAAATTTTCGTTCGAGTTATCTTTTGGCCGATTTCGGCAAACGATGAGACTTTGAGGGCAACGCTTCTAAAGCTTCAAGTAGTTTTTCACCAATGCCAAGACAAGACGTTACTTGGTATCGGAAAAGTATTGTTAATTAGAGCATTCTCTTGGTCTTGTAGGAGACTTCGCGTGCCCTGTCTTGGTCTTCGCAGGAAAGTATTGGTTTTAATTATGAAAATTGGACAATAGTTTTTTAAAACAATGCACACACACACGCACACACACACACACACACATACACACATCTATATATACTCAGAAGACCAAGAGTGTATTTTAAGGAACAATAGTTTACCACGTCAAGGCAATTACAATGAAATAACAATATTGTAAAATATTATATAAAAAAGTAAATAAAATTAAAAATAAAATATAACTGTATTTTGGCTTTGGTTTTATAAACTACAGCTGTTTTCTTTTCTAGGTTGAAGTTAGACAATACTTTTTTTTCTAAACAAACTGATAATACAGCAAGGAACAGAAATATTTTTCAACAGGGGTGCCAATAATATATACCATTTTATAAATAATTTTTCACATATTTATTAAATAACTTTGATGTTATCGTAATATTTTTATTTTACATTTTATCATAACTTAAATTTTGAAGAATTTGAAAAAATAAAATTACTATTGGGTCATTGAAAATGAGATATTTTAAGTAATTGTAAACGTGTTGAATGATGTTTTATATATGATGTATGATAATCTTTACCATTCAAATAACATATATAACATTTCTAATGCATTACAGATATCAAATCATATTTTATAACCAAGATCAAGATTCTTGCAATATGTACTTATAGGGGGAGCTCACGCCTATCGAAGAGCCAATTCTCACCATAAGGGGAAAAATATATCAATTGTTCAAAAAAAAATTGAAGTACCGTGTCATTATTTCTGTCCATTTGACATTGGCTCCCTTAATTCTATGTTTGTTATAGTATTACTTCATTTTAATTCTTGATTTACACTGCTACTTCAATTATATAGGATATTTATAATATCCTAAATGTATTTTTTCATATTATAATTTTTTTTTCATCCAATATAATGTGTAAATTTATACATAAGATTATTGTACTAAAGTACTTTTTAATTTCATTTATACGATGAAAAAACAGTTTATATACACACATTACTAATATAAATTTTAAAAAAATTTGAATTAATTTAAGATATTTTACCGGTATGCTCAATCTACTTCTGCATTAATAAATATCTACACTTACCTATCAAACTCATATTATTTTATGATAAGCACACAGCTAGACAGACTCGTATTAGAAAAATTATTACCAAATAAATATATTCTATTAATTCATATAAAAATTCCTTTTCTTCGGTGTTTTATAAAAATCCGATTTCGCTTATTTAATGTTTCATTAGCTGCTATACTCTTTATTTAAAACCAATAGAAAACTCTAAGAAAAATATTAAAGGTTTTAAAATAAACTTAACTTTTTTTTCAATATTAACAAGAAAAAAATATGTTGATTTATATATATATATATATATATATATATATATAATATATGAAATAATATTAATGAGAATAAAATTAGGAAGCAATGTCCAATTGACAAAAATAATGACACAATACTTGATTTTAATGTACAATTGATGTATTTTTCCCCTACTGGTGAGAATTGGTTTTACGGTTGGCGTGTAATCCCGTTACTAGTTAAAAAGTCTTGGCCAGACCGATACTCTTGCGTCTCAGGTCTTGGTTATGGTCTTGAAATTTTTTAATAGATAGTTATCCTGGTATTGGTCTTACGAGGCCTGACAATACCAAGACTAGGATCTTGGGTATTGGGCGACCCCCTACTTTTAAGTATCCAGAAATCCGGGAAACAATCCCATTGCTATTCCGATAATATAACTAAAAATATATTAGCGCGCGCTCGAAAATGAAAATCGAGAAAGCGCTCGGAAGCGTTCGCAACGAAATCGTTGTTCTTTCGTTAAAGTTAGTAAACAATCATTATCGTAAGAGTTTGTTCTTATGCGATGAGCGGAGCGCCATTGTTTACCATCTATGTGGACACTTTTCTGATTTTTATCTGAAACTACGCATTGTTCTGCTTTCTGCTGTTAAAAAATTAACCGCATCTGCTGCAACTCTGTATTTAGTCACAGTTACAAAAAAAGGCAGATCCATTGTATGTCTAAATGTCCATCTTAATATACGATCTATCCCATTTAACAAAGTTATTAATTGCTATTGGCATTCGACGGACGGAAATTTAAAAAGAAAAAATAATGATAATTCGATGCGAAATTTCAAACTATCAATTAGTATATTTCATTTGGTGCAAACGCCTGCAGTAGATAGTAAAGTCTCTCCATATATACAGTCTCATTTTATTCCGCAAGACATTTCCTAATCATAAAATTAGCATTGTTCTAAAATAATCGTCAGGTAATAATTTCTTCTTGTATAGATAAGGATTTCCGTGTAATAATTGTTTATCCTAAAATTCGTGTCTACTTAAAATTAGGAGTAGTCAGGAAAGCAAAAAACGTATTCGAGTAACTTATTTATTATACCATGACAAACATACTATTTTCATATATATATATATATATATATATATATATATATATATATATATATATATATATATATATCATGGTAAAATAAATACTAATTCTGTCTCTATTCGTCGGGAAGTTCAATAACATTCTGCAGTGATAAAAAATGTGCGATAAAAAAGTTCTGTCCAATTCATTACCGATCGAAATTAATTTTACTATAATAATCTATAGTTGGTATAATGTATAATTGCAAACTTGTATAAAAAATTATTTTGGCACAGAAATGACGTATCCTTGATCATCTGCCCAGTCCTATTTCTGATTCTTCATAAATGATTCAGTTTTTTTTTTGTATTTAATAAAAAATTACAATAAACTCTAATTACTTGTTAATTAAATGTGAAAATAGTAGAAACGTCGTTTATCACAATGCAGTTGATTTATACCGGCAATGGCTATATATATGTATATAAATCCTAAGCCCTTTATCAAAACTCCGTCGACGCGGCGCGGACCAGGGGATGAGTTTAATCTCACTGATATGATCGTCTACACTTATATTATTCAATTATAAACTTTTTGTGAGGGAGAGAGAGAGAGAGAAAGAAAAAAGCGCCACTTTTGGCTCCTCCGTGCGGGGCGATCTACTGCAATATATATATATATATATACTGGATCTTGGCGCTGGAACGCCGCTCGGCCTCTCCTATCAAGCTGTAAACTTCTCTCTTATTCGTTGCTGGAGCGTTGATCTCATCTCGCCGATTAGCTTCAATGTATATATGTGTATAAGTATTAGCCGGCGCGCCGGCGGCACCCGTCGACGTATTAAAACTGCGCCGCACCGTGGGCCCCGGCCTCTTAACTCAACAGTCGGCGACTCTTCCTCCCGCCGTTCCTCCTCCCCCCATCCCTGCCTTGACAGTTCCGCAGGCGTGAATTTCGGCCGAAGTGAAAATCCGTCGGTGAAATACTTGTGCCGGTATTATATAACGATAATGATTTTTTTTCTTCCTTTTTTTTCTTTTCTTTTTTTTTTTTTTAATCGAGACAAAGGCGAGCGGACGTGAACATAATGACGGGAGTTGCGCGTGCATACGCGCGCGTGTGCGTGTGCAAGAGCTGCCGGTCTGTGGATTTATGGGATTTACAATATAATGCACATTGGTGTTAAATATAAAAATTGCATAATTTATATATTCAGTGCGCGAGCAGTGCCTCTTATTAAAGAGGATTCATGGAGCATACGTGTATAGAACGTAATTCATCGTTTCCTTCGTATTATTCTTTTTAAGAATATATTATTGTTCATAAATGGCAATAACGTCGTATACGTACATATAAGGTAATTTCTTTTAATAATGTTCATTTTGGATCCTCCAAAAAGTTTAAGTTTCGGGGGTTTTTGTTTTTTGGTTTTTGTTAGATTAAGGCATTAAATTTCACACGCGAAACACGATTATTAGAAAGTCAATCAGGGGCGTGGCTCATCCATGTATATAGTAAATTAATATGCGTGGAAGAAAAAAAAACGCTTTAAGCATTGTTTACGCGGGGTTTGACGAATTTTACTGTAAAATGAGAATTATACCCATAAGGAATAAATGTGATTATGCTGGTGATATTTAATTGAAATGTCTAATTGAAAAAGACACTTTGCGAATTATAGCGGTATGATAGAAAAATAAAAATTCAACGATCCTCGCAAGTAAAGGGGCTAATTTTATTCCCTGCCGACGTTTCGAATAAGGTTCTTTATCAAGGCACAATTTGAACTCAATTCTTCACGTATATATAAGCTTGTTGATACGCTTGGCAGACTAATGGAATAAAATCTCCAATCGGTACGAGAGTCTGCGTCAAAGTGCGCGACTGAAATGGCATGCTGAAAAAAGTTCAGTCACCGATACAACAGTCGACCAGCAAGTATAAATATTTATCATTAGTCGTATATAATTTTGACTTTTTATACGTATTTCGACTTGCTAATTACAAATTTGAAATATTTTTTTTTCTTTATATAGAAAAGATTCGAATTAAAAAATCTAAAAATATTAAATCTTCACTTTTTTAAGGTATATCAATTACCTCAATTAATTTATATTTATTTATACAATGAAAAGCGAAAAATTTTAGTTGCTTGGAAAAATGATAAAGTTGTCGACGTTGCCGATGAGATCGAACGGTTTGGGGGCGTGTGCGAGAATTTCGCAAGATCAAAATCGCACGTCATCAAAGAAATTTCAAATGCATATATGTCTTTTTCGTATTTATTCGTTTTCTCGAACTATGTTTTTCGAATATTAATTGTGTCGATATGAGAAATCGACGGAGTGGGTATATTGGGATCTTAAAGCTCTGAAATTGTTCTAATTGTCAAATAATTGTAAGTATTGACATCGTCGTTTGCTTTTCATTAAAAAAAAAAAATAAAAAATAAAGATTCTTCGATGTTTTAAAATTATCCTTTCAGATATTATTATATTTGAACAAGTTTGGAATGAAAATTGTATCAGGTATGTGAATAAGTCTTTCCCGTTTTTTTTTTTCAAATTTTGAGCCTTTATTGTGAAAAAATGGTTACAAATGAATTATTGAAAGTATTGGTCATCGCTAGCTACAACTTTTTCCCATCTTTCTGGCAACATACGAATCCCGTTGCGAAACGCATCAATTGTCGTCGATAGACCTCGCCTGTGATCCTTTCATTCGGTTTCAGAAGCTCATAGTAAACCACACCTAGCTGGTCCCACCATATACAGAGCATGAGCTTGGCGCCATGAATATTTGGCTTGGCCGTCGATGATGATGCATGGCCGGGTAGTCCCCATGATTTTCTTCGCTTCGGATTATCGTAACGTATCCACTTTTCATCGCCAGTCACGATACGATCCAGAAAATCCTTTCTTTTATGTCGCTGAAGCAGCTGTTCGCAAGTGAAAAAACGCCGTTCGACGTCTCTCAGCTTCAGTTCGTACGGCACCCAATTTCCTTGCTTTTGGATCATTCCCATGGCTTTCAAACGCTTGGAAATGGTTGTTCGGTCAACTCCCAATGCTTCAGCAAGTTCTTCTTGCGTTTGACAAGAATCTTCATCAAGCAAAGTCGCCAATTCTCGATCTTCAAAGATTTGCGGCCGCCCGGAACGCTCCTTGTCTTCCACGTCGAAATCACCGCTTTTGAAGCGTCGAAACCATCCGCGAACACTTGAATCATCGACACAACCTTCTCCATAAGCCTCCTGAAGCAATCGATGCGTCTCGGCAGCATATTTCTTCAAATTGAACCAATAAAGTGAAACTTCCCGCAAATGACGTCGACTCGGCTCAAATTTCGACATTTTCACGATATCAAAAATTTATGATGCGAAAAAATTTTAACTAATGTGTTAGTATGGAATTGTTGACATATGAATAAGCTTTGATTATGACATATGTAACCATTGAATACTCGCACAGTATTGGTGGCGCCATCTCTTACAAAAAACGGGAAAGACTTATTCACACTCCTAATATGTTCTGGGAGAAACGCATGAGAATTTATGCACGTATATTCAGTTTAGCAACATATCGGCTGTTCGAAAAGAGTATGCACGAACTAACAACATTATCACATAAATCCATGAGCGTTTTGATTGATTTCCGTCTTTTAAATGACTGTTGACGTATGAAAATAGCATTTGAATTTCCAATTTCCAAGTTGGGAAAAGTTTTCAATTTTTAGAATATAGACGGCCATAGATTGCAATGAAATCAATGAATACTTTAATTTAATTTTAGCATATTTTTTTTTAGAAATTCAAAATTTACACACGCACAAATACACACACATATTATTATTAATAGATAATGAACTATGATACTAATAGAATTATTTTTAATGAATTGCACAATCAAAATTAATTTTGTAAATATTCATTCATTAATCGATAGTGATATAATGTCTATACATTACAATAGTATTCAGGTATTATCTTATGGTACTTTTTACAATTCAAATAATTTATAAAGTATATTTATTTTACAATTAGACATTCAAATTTCACAGTTAATATTTAATAATACGTACTGATTATAACGTGATAATAATTTGAAATTTACGATTTCATATTTCACGTTTGTACCATTTGTCGTTGACAATAATCACTAATATCAATTACACCTATGTTGTCATTGTCATTGCTATTTTACAATTACGCAATTATAGAATTAACCGAGTCGATTATAATCATCATATTTGCAAGTACATACATATTTGTTAAGTATTTACTTAACATATGTTTTTAAATTCAAAGATTCCTTATACTATATATATCATATCATATCATATCATACTTCATATCATATCATACTAATTTATAAAGACAAAGCGTGTTTTTGTTTGTACGCGATAACCAAAAAAACTACTGAACCGATTGTTCTGAAATTTGACATATAGATTCTATATTATCTTGGGAAGGACGTAGGCTATGTTTTTTCTTGAAAATCATTTTAATTTTAACAATAAATTAAGTTAACAGTTTTAGTGGTCAGTTTCATCAGCGGCCACTAGGTGGCGTCTTGAATCAAGAACATCAACTTAATGTAGTCGACTTAAAGTATTAATACCAGGCCAGCTCAAGTGAATGTTTATATCCACCTTTGGGATTCGTATCCCAAATTCCCAAGAAGGTGTGACGTTTAGTCGGTATTACCTTTTTGTTCTTCAGGTTAATCTGACACTACACTCACAGCTTATGGATATCTTTTGATTTTTGTAAATTTTATTTTTTCTTACGTGAGAAAATCTTCTCTCTCTCTCTCTCTCTCTCTCTCTCTCGTCTCTCTATCTTCATTTCTCCTTCTCTTATAAAATGGTTCTGTATGCCAAATCATACTGAATATAATTTGTGACGATAATTATATTTTTGTTTTTATACATTATATTAACTTCAGAATTGTGACAAGAGAATGTTTTTTTTTAGTTTGAACAAAAGAAATGATTGCAAAATAGGGTTCTTTTACCCACAATCTCGAAACTATATATATATAATATATCGTCACTTCTGCATAAAAAGGAAATATCCATCGTCTGTTTAAAAAATATGCTATTCGCCATACCATTTTGCTTAAATTTCAGTTGGCATCACCACGAAAATATTCACGGTATTTAATTGAAAAAATGAAAATGTAATATGTAATATATATTGTATGTATATTATATTGTACATATTATATATACATTTTAAATACGGTTTCTACTGAGAAATATTGTATTGGTATGTACGGACGGTTGATTACGATATCCATAAGGTTGTTTATGAAATCGGTTAAATTATTATCTCGGGCGAAACCGAGACGGGGGATGCTAGTATATACATATATATATATATATATATATATATATATATATATATATATATATATACGTATCGCGATAGCGCTAAATTGTACGCGTAACCCGCGGAGAATTTACGCCGAGAAAATTCAGTACCATCGTTATGCACGTACAGTGACCGTACATGCACTGGGCAGGTTGTCGGAAGGGCCGGCGCCAGTTGCAAGCCATAGAGCACACAGTACACCGACATGCGTGGTATTCCCCCAATGCAAGTCACGTCAAATACCGCGGGGATATTCTCGTATTCTTCATTCTTCGTCCACTATCTATCTATCTATCTATATATATATATATATATATATATATATATATATATATATATATATATATATATATATATATAAGCTTGATGGAATGTAATATTCCATTATATTGAATACGTACACAATATAAATGTATTTTAACATATATGTACGAATTATTCATTTTTTTTAAATTATATTCAATTTAATATAGAATTATATTTTTGTATACAACTATTGCATAACAAAATAATGGCTACAGTATTATCAGAAATTAACGACAGAAAAATTAAAAAAATTATCATAAATATTAGTCGAAGTTTTGTTGTAAAGCTTTGTAAAAACCTTTATTTAATATAATTTATCGAAAGTTCATTGTGCTTTTCAAACTAAAATTTGAATCATTGCCCCGTAATGAATTTGAAGGAAAAAAATTCATGTTCGACAATGTCTTCTACAGTGTTTTGTGAACGTTTTCCGATTGATTAAAAAAATGACAAAGTAGCGTGTTCATTCGTTTCGTGAAAATTCACGGAGTAAAAATATGAATAAATATATCGTTCGGAAATCTGACTAACAATTGTGATTATTTTTTTGACGAATTCTAAGATATTAATTGGCTATGTCAATAATTACTGTTAAAAACAATTTTGAAGGTTATTAAATATATACAATGATTTTTAGACTTGATAATTAAATTAATCTCTTAATAATAAATTAAATTAATGTCCTATAATAAATCTCTACGCTCAAATTTATTCACATAATTTACCGACAGTCAAAGAAATTTCGATTATGTCAAAATATCCATTATTTTCAGGAACGGTTTGGGGTGGAATATATAATTGCGTAAGCTTTCCTCGAAGATGGATGTTTTATTTTTTATTTTTCAACAATTATCTTTGAGATTGTGGGCTCCGTTAGTGTAGGCTATAAAAATACTTAAGTTGTGAACATATTTAGACAAACATTTATTGAATATCAAGTTTTCAACTCGGCTGATTTATGTTTCTATTGTGAGGCAACAAACTATTATTATTAAAATTTATAGGCTCTGTAATTGACTTATGCTTTCTCGAAGTAAAAAAATCTTCGCCTCGCAAATTTTGACGAACTTCAGATATCTTTGTCCCCTCGCCTCTGGTCGAAGATCCCTCAATCATATATATATATATATATATATATATATATATATATATATATATATATTAATATTTAAATAATAATAAAAAAAAACATAAATCGCAACAATCGAAAAATTTGTGCATTTTACCATACATGCTCATCGCATATCACGTATACAACCTAGCCATCTGCTCCTCTTCTCTATATTACGCTCCCACAAAGCAATCGATTTTCCCGCGTGTATGTACACGATTCAATACCACACGTTAGGAATACGCTTCTTCCCCCCCCCCCTCGTGACTGACTCCTCTTCTCTCATAATAATACTCGTTTCTGTGTACATATGCGGGCACATATCAGCGCTCGAAATTGTAAGAGAGGCGCTCTGGGCGTGTGTTTTTATACACGCGGGATGCACGCACGTACACGCATAGATACGCGCGTCGCGGCAGGCGTCGCAAGGGCGGACGCGGAATTCCCGTACCGACGGGACGACCGATTGACGCGCCGAAAGAGAGCTTTTAAGCTCCGCTTACGTAAGAGTATTGCCTACACGTGTATGGGGTATATCTGCGCGGTTAAGGAAAATGCGCGCGTGCGTGACTATACTAAAGCGCCGGCGACGAGAGAGAGAGAGAGAGAGAGAGAGAGAGAGAGAGAGAGAGAGAGAGAGAGAGAGAGAGAGAGAGAGAGAGAGAGAGATGAAGTGAGAGCGGGAGGGGGCTGTTGATGAAGAACCGCGACTGGCCGCGCTGGATTTGCGCATACATTTAGGGTGGACGGTCCGGTTCCGCGATACCGACCGCGACGCGGGGATTATTTTGTAGAAAGGCGGATTTACATGATTTTGCGAATATTACGCGTACACAGTACGTGTACATGCGAGTGATCGATCGTTCTGTACAGCTCGACGGGAGAGTCGGGTTGAAGTTGAAGGGCTATTATTTATTGCGGGGATAACGCGCAGTGCGGTCGATAATGCAATCGATTATATAGGGTGCCGTAAAACGACACATATCCAGTGCATGGATTTATCTGTGTATGTACGCGTATGGATTTGTACGTATGCACCTATGTATGAATGCATGGATGTATGTATGGATGTGTGGCTTATCCTCAAATATCTGACGTTGGCTGGTCGCAATGATAAAAGCATCAAGGATTTAATGTAATTAATTTATCTTTGTTTCTCATATTTAAAAATTGTAGGTCATTTCTTATATAATTCTTGGAATTTTCTTCATTTTCCAGAAATGTTTGCCATTTTATATAGGAGTGTATACACTTTTGCCCATAAAATTTGACAGTATTAATTCATTTTTACACATACGTGAACGTATTTGAACGGCTTTCCACTTGTATTTCATAAACGAAAAAGAAAAAACTTTAACAATAAATTAAACAATCGCACTGTTTAAATAGCTGGATAAATCAATCACTGAGAATTTCTGAATAATTGTTCATTGAATTATAAATGCGGCTTATTGGAAGCTTCCTATTTCGTCGACGAAACGTTGAAATAGCGATTAATACAGTTGTTTTTCATGGTTTTATCCAGTAAATTTGATAAATGTCTATGGGCACTAAAAAGGCGGATCTATTTATGTATCGCTATTTACAATTCGTTACTTTAGACATTTTCGTAGATACTTCACACGTTAAACGAATATTGCATAAGATTTGTGTACACACATTCATATTACAGTAGATTCGGGCACGAGCCGCATATAGATTGTTATTTAAAATTTTATCGGTATTATATATATATATATATATATATATATATATATATATATATATATATATTGATCAATGTAAATTATTGGCAATATCAGACAATATGACACTTGTGTTATTTTGTAATTGAGCAGTCAGAAGCAGAGGCTACTGCATAGTTGAAACATTGCGTATAAATTGCAACATATTAGTAGAAATATATATACACGTTCAATAGTAGATTACAAAGATAAATTATATGATGGATGGATGCAATATATGAAAAATCGTTAACAAATATATATATATATATATATATATATATATATATATATATGACATATAATACGCTTGTATATTATATGTATATTATATACGATAAACTTCCCAAATACACCGATGCAGTTGCAGGTGCAATGGGAAAGTATATTATATATATATATGAACATATAGTATAACATTCTTAACAGATGTAAAACGACCAAAACTTCTAACGTTTTGGTTACTGTGCACCAACGAACTTTGCCGAAAATCTACAGTAGCTCCTCTTTCGGAAGAATATTCGTACGGCTCTTCTACCCCCCCCCCCTAAACTAGGATAAAAGCTGACCGCCGCCTGCACACGAGACAGTAGCTCGGTGAGTCGGCGAGCCGCTCTTCCAGATTTTACGAGCCCACACAGCTATAAAGCGAACTCGAAGAAGAGGTCCTATACGAAGAAAAGCGAGACTTATTCTCATATAAAAGGGAATGATCCATTTACTTGGATGTGAAGAGTACAGAGGTGAATTGATTTCAATAAAATCTGGGATACACGATTGATTCGCTCCTCGTCATCTTAACGGAGAAGATCAATTTATAATTAAAAAATAAAAAGAAAGTCTTTGTAAGACGTTATAAATTTTATGCGTAAAGAGTATCTCGCCAATTGTAAACGCTGACATCATTACCTATATAATCTGAGGTGTTTAAGATCTACTTAAACTCACACGATTTGAAGTTATATATATATATATATATATATATATATATATATATATATATATATATTTCGCTGACCGTAGGATTCCAATAAAATCGATCGATCAAATAAGCTGAAATTTGGGGATGTAAAAATAATTCTTACAGTATGAATTGAAGGAATTCAATTGGAATATTTGGTAAAAGTTTTATAAATATATTATTGCTTTATTAACGTTAATAATTAATTAATTTTCAAATCTTTACTTATACATTTTTAATTTTCTTTTTTATTATGCTTAAATACAATTCGGTCTGTTCGTGCAAAAAGAAATGTATGAATTAATACTATCCTCAAATTTGATCCTAACGGTCAGTAAATTTGGATTTTCTAAACGTACTTCCTTTTATAGTTTAAAAAAATGTGGATTCACATAGGTCATAAAAGCCCTCAAAATAGAGTTTAATAATGTCTACTTAATGTAGTAGAGATGAGTTTTATGTATGATATATTTGAAATATATTTCATTATATTTTGTAATTTAAAATTCACGTGTCTAAAATAAAAGTGATTTGTTTCTTGTTTTACACTTTAGATGCATTATATGTGTAAATATTTCTGTGTAAGTACCGCAATGAATATTAAAAATAAAATATGCGAAAGCTTACACGTTTACGTTAATTAAATACTATCAGAAAAATGGAATTTCGACACATTTTATTGCATCCTAAATACGAGAATTTCGGCAATAAATTGTTTCTTTTAAATATTTATATATAAAATTTTAGTAGTATAAAGATTTCGTGTAACAAATATACTTTTATTTATCATATAAGGATTTGAGCTTCAATTAAGCAGAGGATTTTCAGCTGACGAAGGCACGGGAACTAATGAGATATTCGCAACTGCGCCTGGAATATCAAACTCACCGCCCTCCCCCGATCGATAAGAATAAGCTATGTAAAAATAGATTTTCGATCTTCGGAATGGCGGAGATATTATAATACATATGAAAATGTGCTCCTGCTGAACTTTGCGTTGATAGGAGGGAGGGGGAGGGGAGGGGGTTGGAAGCTGTTGGTTATGATCTATGCTGTGTAGAGTTGAGAATGTGTATGGACGAACGTTCATAAGATTTTACGTATGTATGAGCAAATCAAAGAACTTCCGCTCATTCTCCTTTTTTCATTATTACTTGTGAGGTAGATTGGTCACGTTTGCAATCCCGCGTCCCGATGCTCTCTCTACCGCCGTAGCCTGTATATAAATACATGTGCATACGCCTTATTATTTATATGTATATTTAATTTGTAGTTGCGTTACAGGCCGATGCACTAACACACCGGCGAAGAGGTGAGTAAAAGAGAGCGAGGGGGGGGGGTGGAGCAGGCCCATCGCGCGCGAGAATAGTTAGATGTTTGCCGTGCTACGCGCGAGTTCACGTAAACAAGAAACGAAATTGTGTTCAGCTTCAGCCTGGACCATGTGAATTTTTCCGATCTCCGCGCCCATCACCGCTTTCACGGGCGATAGTCTCGAGCTCTTCACGCGGACGTGACCCGGGTGACCGAGTTCGAGAGGCTCCGCCATCCGGCCCATATCCAGTGCGGATTGACCGCCCCATCCCGGGGCTGGAAACTGCGGGGACACCGCTTCCTTCGGTGGCTTTGGGAGCCACTATCTGAATCTCGAAGGTCTGCCACTGTCGCTTTCTCGTCGCCAGCGCACGCGGACGACACCAGTACACTAACTGTAAAAATATCTTAATAAATTCGACATCTTGACTGATTTGACTTCAACAGATTGATTTGAGGCTCAGTCTAGCCGGGCACACTTTTTGCAACGGCCGTGTCTGCCGTCCTCGAGGCGGACACGCGCACCGTTACATGGCGCCCAACGCGATCGCGGGATCGCACAGTTAATTGGAAAATATATATATATACGTACATATATATTTGTTAAATATATAATATTTCAGTGCCCAGGCAAAAATTCGCTAAAAAACTTATGCGGATGCGCGCAAAATAATTGCAAAATAGTAAATTAATTCCGTGTGCGGAATATAATTATATTCTATATAATATAATTAGTTAATACAGAATAGTCGTATTGAAGAGTGCGAAGGCACTGAGCGTCGAGAATGTTTACGTTTCCGAGTCCGTAACGTAAACATTCGCGGTCAAGGCCACTGCCAGTTCGGCGAAAGTGGCAGAAAAGCAGCACAAATTTTATGTACAGCTAAATAGTAAAGTAGAATATTTGTGTGGCATTTTAAGTCGATAATTGTATTTAATATTATGAATATGAATTATATTTAGTGTGACAAATGCGAATTATATTTAATATGAAAAATAACAAAATTTAAATGTAAATATAATATTTAAATCTAGATTCTATATTCTATATAAACGAATAATATTTACGACACGTTTATTTAAGATTAATGCCAACATGTGATTCTGAGGGAATTGTATAAGACTGCGCCAAAATGACGATGGTCGAAATTTTTCTCGGCACAACCCAAAATATTGAAGTATATATTGTAATTAGAACTTTTTCATTTTTTTCCGGTGGCACGATTTTCTTATGGAGATTAACATTGAGTAATTTTCATACTCATTTTGAATTCCATAAAATTATAATAAACACACCTACTTTTGGTTCCAGATTCATATTCATATGAACTGTAGATGGAAATTTTTTAATTAAAAAAAAAATAATATCATAGGAATAATTATGTTTAAAAATCGTCAAAAATAGACAAAAGCAGCTATTTTCAACCCCATTTTTTACCAAGTAAATATGTTTCAATTTGACTGCTTAATTTATAACATGTAGACCTATTTTTTAAAAATCGACTGGCAAAACAAATTATTCAATTATAATAATAAATAGGTAAAAATAGAGTTTAAATGAAAAATTTTTCTTTCAAAAAGGAGATCAACTTGTCAAATTAAGGCAATAAATATTTTTATAAGAGCTGTTGTCACAGTTGATATTTTCCAGCTACCTGAACTCTCACCCTTTTTTCAGGTAGAGCTACATTAGTGTTAGCACCATATAATTTAAACAATTTATAAACAATAAAATAATAGTAATATTCAACAAATTTTAGCATTTAAAATTAAATTTGAATTGTAAAAGTCGGTGATATTAAGGCATTGAAATATTAGTTTCGACAACCCGACAGAAATTTATTTTAAATGATAATATAGGGTAAGTTTAAATGATAAGATATGTACATAAACAAATAGAAATATAGTTTTTTAAAATGCAGTTAATGAAAATATATGATAAATACAAGTTTTAACAATTATATAAAAATTTGTTTATTTCTAGTTGAAAAGTTTGCACTGCTAATAGTTAGTACATTTAATTATATTTATAACTATAAGATTTATCTATAATATACGTATTTACTTAACGATTTTTTAAAGACTCTTTCGAACAATCTGTAGCAACTTTTCTATAATGTGAAATTACTATTAATAGGTTTTGTTTACTATCTTTTTTTTAGCTAAAAAGAGATTATATTCTGAAATTACTGCAATGGCTCTCTCTGCTTATAATTCACCAGGGACTTTTCACAATGGCGAAATAATATTAATAACAAAGATAATAACTTTATTTAATGAATACAAATTTTATTTTGAAAGAAGTATACAAACGAACCTTAGAAAGCCAGTGGAAAGAATGAATCATTCTTGAACGCGCCCGCGCTTATATAGACGTATCCCTACTCATAACATAGGTTCCCCGAAATTTAGCGATAAGATAATATCGCGACCGCGCGAGATCTCGAGTAGTTTTGTCTCACAGCCTCGTGGCACGGAAAGAAATCCAATCTTTGTGGATATATGTCTCTACATTTCGTAGAGATTTAATTTGTTCAGCTTTCGAAAATAACCAGATCATTCGACATGTAAATGCATGTACTGGAAAGTACAGCTTTTGAAAACCTAAGTTTTCCGGGCACGGCACCGGATCTCTCAAGTACATACATTCACCTACAAATGAAATGGCATTTTCCAGTCACAGCACTGTATTTTTTACAAAACTTCTCGAAATCAATATAATTTGTTCAATTTTGAATATTAGGTTCGTATATTTGATGACTTGAAATCAATATATATATATATATATATATATATATATATATATATATATATATATATATACACATATATACACATATATATATAATGCCAGCTTAAATTCTCTCGTGTTGCTACATATAATTTCCTCCGACTTTCTTTACATACATATTTTGTTTATTAATGCCGATTATTCTTTATTAAAATTATAACAATTAAAATTATATAACCTACAGTAGAGCATAAAATTAAATCTAAATTTCTTACTACATATTATATATACTTTATATCGAATTATGCTTTTGAAGTCTCGCGTCTTATCCTAGGTCATACTATCCTTATAAACACAACGTAAAATAATCTACTGATCACTATAATCTAAGATAATGCTACAAATAATATAAACATTCTTTATTTTATTAATCTTACTCACTAAGGCATATTTAATTACTTTAGACTAAAGACACACTGTTCAATAAATTAAATTATTTACCACGAACTGATGCATCGAATTGCGTACAGTCGTTACGACCTATTGATAAAAAATTAACGAAACCTTATACATATACAATACAATATAAACGCACTTACTATCTTTAAGATGAAAGATCATAAAATTATCACAATATTATAATATGTATAAATACAAATTACAAAGTAAGTCTTAACAGTCAGTAACACTGCTTGATCATTAGTTACTTGCAAACATTTTATATGTTCCAATTTCTTTTATCACCAGCTCGTGATTTCCACGTTCTGGAACCAGTTTTTAAAAATTCACCACTTAAATCTAATTTTTTAAAAAAATTTTTATTTTATTTTGTTACAAATTGATCTAGTGTATCATTTTTTTTAAATTGTTACATCAATTGCGGTTAACTTTTTTTTCATTATTTACGTTCATACTTTCTCGGGAATGAAATGCCGTTGCCATTTTTTTTGCATTCAATAGAAACATCGTCATCAAGAAATCTAGTGTAATTAATTCTTCTTAAAGATATCATAAATGATTTTTTAATTTTTCTAAAATATTTTCTCACATACATTTGTATAAATATTTTGTATTAATGAGATTTTGTATGAATTACAAATCATATCTTGGAGCTACAGCCGGAATGGGTGCTGTGAACCAACTTCTTATATAAATTGCCACAATTAAAATACAAAACTAAGTAAACCTTCAATTTCTATTTCTGACAAATATTCATGAAATTGGTGTTGAAACATATATATTTAGAATGAATAAATTGCCCTAGTCATCCACCTAACATGGTGAATATTCCCTGGGGCCCGAAAATTTGCCTCGCACGAATTGGGTATGCCAAGAAATATCAGTACTAATTGTACTACGAGGTGAATACTTTGTATTCACCTCGTCGTATATTTGTATGATTCTATAAAAAAAATTTATCATCAATTATTCAAAGTATTGAAATAAAAAATTTAATTAAAAAAAATATATTTAATATATTTGTGCTTACATGCAGCATACGTGAAGTAAATGTTATTACTTCATTTTTATTTTTTAGCGCTTTCATTACTTCGAGATCATCCTGTTCCTTGTAAATAATTATCTGTGTTTATGTTACTCCAGTTTTTTTTTCTAATTTTAAAATAATTGATCATCTGGTCCTGATGTACCGCCCATATTATACTCATACGCAGCTCTCAAAAGTATTTCCAGCATATGGTGGCGGCATGCAAAATGTAAAAGACGTTTGCCGAATTTTTCTTCGATTAACGTGCAAGCTGCATTGTTTACTCCTGTATTTGAAGCAGCAGTATCAAAGTATAGACCATCTATTTGGTCCAAAAGATTCCTTCAATAATTTTATGAGTGCTTTTGCCTGTGCTTCTCCGGTATCGTTTTCTAATTTTGCATAACTTAGCATTTCATTTGTATCTTTTCCTGATACTATAAGTGGAATAATATCTATTTTTTTGTTTTAATTGTTTGGATCTGATATAATTTTGCCGTCCCATTGAATAATAATTTTTGATACTGGAACAAATCTGTCTTTTAAAGCTGTTGCAATATTTTCGCTATGTATATTTTGGTACCTTTCTAGTGTTGTAGCACTTAAAATCATATCATCAATTAAAATGCCACATTCTTGCGCAATAGCTGCCATTACTCGTGTTTCTATGCGTATGATAACTTTTGCACGATCTAAATTCACAATTACATCTGCAGATAACAATTTTATTATCTTTGATGATCTATTAAAAGAATCTTGGTGTTACCAATTTGTTATAGAGGAAATTCGTTTAACCATATCATCATTGTATATTAAACAAAATCTTTTTTTAATAATTTAAATAAAGTAAAATAAAGTAAATAGTGCTCTTACCTGGTATGTTATCTGAATCCAGTTTCTCAGAATCTGAAGACTTAATAACAAAGCCAGATTTCTTTCGATTTTCTTTTTTCTTTGAGCAATTAAGAACTGTTTTTCTTTTTTTGTCTCCATTAAGCCTATGGCATTGGATTGGAGTGCTATATCAATCAAATTATCTAATGTATTTTCAAATTGATATTCTTTTCTTTTTTGATTATCATTTTTTCTATATTTGTATCTATTGTCTTCTGTTTTATAAGCATCATATAATTTTATATTTTCTCACAAACGTGCTCCTTATTTTTAGTTTTAATGCAAGCCTTATTCCAGAAAAGCATAACTTTTTCATAATTAATAAGTTTGGTTTTTTTGAATGTATTTTTCTTTGAAATATGATAATTCAAGAAATATTTTAGTACTTGTCTATTCGACGGTAATTTGTATCCGCAAATCTCTGATTCTTCAGTTCCAACAAGCCATCTGATATTATTATTTTCCATTATAATCTGCTTTAAATTTCAAAAATTCGAAATTTCACTAACAATTTTATACTTATGCACTCTTTAAATATCTTGCAAATCAAACTACAGCTACAATATATAAGAAGTTAATCTGGAGTATAAATATAAATTTGAATAAAATCTTGTGTAAAAACAAGTTTAACTTGGACTAAGTTTTTGGCACTAGTAAGCACTATTGATTTTCACGCTAGCAGTACAGCAAAATAAACTAATGCCCATCCACGACGAAAACTGAGAGAAAACTGTCTTATATTAATAGTGAGTGATATAACGATGATACAGTTAGCATAGTAGAATATACCTCTAAAATTTCCTTAATTGAAGAAAAGGTCCAGAACACAGAGACGTGGCAAATACGCAAGATTCAAATCTATAGGGATCCGAAATTTCTTAGAACTTCTATTTGTTGATGATTCGATTTCTATCGTACTTTCAGACCTCATAGCAGTTGGAATGCGCACATCGCCCAATTTGTTTGCGTACAATACATCTGTAATAGACTCTATTGGCGTAAGTTCGGCCTTCCTCAACGCGGGTCGTCACCTCTCAGCTCCTGGCATACATTGTTGCCAGGAAGAGCAGTGTGCACATGTAGCACAAGAAGAGGCTGCTCTACACCATTGGAAAGAGCGTATGGAGAAGTTACCTGATCTCAATCTAAAGGCAGCAGAAAACTCACAGTAAACACAGACAAAGCGAGCTCGTTACAATAATGAGAGACTCCGCGACGTTCATTACGCGATTGGCGATCACGTATGGCGACGGAATCACATGCTCTCGTCCGACACGCAAGGCGTCAGTGCCAACTTATGCCGAAATTCGACGGGCCCTTTATCATCATGGAGAAACTCGGCACGAATGTTTATCTATTGTACAGGAAGAGATGCTGGTAAGCATCACGTCGCCGACCTAAAACCCTACAATCGCGATAACGACTCCGAAGACGATGGCGGTTCCGACACGGAAGAGGCTTCCGGCGAAGAGCATGACTGCGATGCGTCTGATTGTAATGTCGAGCCGAGTAAGCGTAACCGTATTGTAATACCACTGGTGATCTTTCGACGCCCCGACGGCGCGCCTCATTGCAATCCCGATACGAGGGTGTGAAGCGACACGCTCGCAGGCAATGCCACGCGATTGAACGCCGATGTCACACTGCGTAGATTAGGGAGACCATGTAGGACGTGAATCGTGACCCATCGCGGGACCGAAGCATGAGCTCCCTCGTAACGAAGCGACCTGCTATAGTGGCATACCCCTGGTGAGGCGAAAAGTACGTCGCCCCAGGAAAAGCCAATACCCAGCTCCGCAGCGGAACCTATCCCCACGCTGCACTCGGGCCCAGGCTTGGGCCAACCAACAGGCCACCTAGGTACCTAACCTTCTGATTCTTTTACGCACCGGAGAAATTCTTCTAACCTCTGCTAAATCTTCCAGTTGTTTCTACTGCTCTATCGAGTCCTTCTCGTCGAGGGGCCTCCCTTGCATGGATCGTGTCACGTAGGCCACCGAACGTAAAAACAACCGTTTTCTTTCTTTCTAGGGCATCATGATGGAAACGGAACTTAGTGAGATGATCGCGGAGATCCTCCGCCTACTGCTGGAAACAGTTTTCCGGCACCTGGGGATTCATGAGACGACTCCCTCGCTCGACCAGCAGTCACCAACGCTGTCGGACAACGAAGACTCTGCATCGAAGAGCCGCCAGCTGCCAGCGACCGAGAAGCCAGAATTGGTCATCCATCGGCCAAGGGCCCCCTTGCCCAGCAGTGTCCAGGCCCTGTGCCGACGGCTGGATGAAGTATATTTTCAGCGCCAGGAACTGGAGGCCGCCGAAGCCAATGTCTTACGGGAGTTACAAGAGTTCGTAGAAAAGGCCTCGCCCTGCCAACGGGCGCTACTGGAGCTCGGGGAGGTAGACTAACTCTCATGGGCTGACCGACGGCGAAAGCTCTCTGCCATCATCCGCCGCTGGGAAGAAGCAGACGGACAGGTGGCACGGCTCCGAGAGCGTGAGCGAGCCGCGCGCCGAGAGGCGAAGAAATTCCAGGCAGCATCTCGCCTGGAGTTACATCGCCTCTGGAGCGCGCTGATGCAGGCAACCCTGCCGGCAAATCCATCTATTGCAGGACGGGTACGTCCGTCTGTCGTAAAGGTGGCTCAGGCATTCGAGGACTTTCAAGTTAACACCGCCTCGGAGGCCCAGCGCCTGCAAGCGAACATCAATAGTGTGTTCGCCCTACGACAAACGGCAGAGGCCCGGCGTGAGCAGGCTTCGGCCGACTCACCGCAGTTCGCGCCCATCCAGTTGCGAAACTGTAAACAGTGCCAGCTGAAGGGCGTACGCTGGGTCGGGGAGTGTCCTAATCAGCACAACCACCCCAAGTACGAGGGGCATGCCCCCGGCAACACCGAGAAGCACAGTCGCATCCAGGGAGTGAGACTGTCCACCACGAAATGAATAACGCCAACCAAGAGGCGCCAATCTTGTTTAGCTGTAATTGTATGATGAAAAAAATAAATAAAATAAAGAGGCCCTCTGAATATTACGTTGTCTCGGAAGAGAGTTTTCTTTCCCTTCCTCTACTTGTTAAGCCATCTCTCAGTTATATATTATATTTTTAGTGATCCCTATCCTGACACGATGGCCAACATGAGAGAGGAATGCAGTATCTGGAGGGGGGCGTGTGACGGGGATCACAAGCGCCGCTCACGTTTGGTATCTCACGTCTCGATGCTCTATCCCGTCATAATCTGTATATAAATACATGTACATACGCTTTATTATTTATATGTATATTTAATTTGTAGTAGGGTTACAGACCGATGCACTAGCACACCGGCGAAAAGGTAAGTAAAAGAGACCGAGGCACGAGGGAGTGGAGCAGGCACATCGCCGGCGAGAATAGTTAGATGTGTGCCATGCTACGCGCAACTTCACGTAACCAACAAACGAAATTGTGTTCGGCTGCCGCCTTAACCGCGTGAGTTTGTCCGATCTCCGCGCCCATTACCGCCTTCAACGGCGATAGTCGCAAGCTCTTCACGCGGACGTGACCCGGGTGACCAAGTTCGAGTGGGTCTGCCATACGGCCCATATCCGGATTGAATTAATGGACCCATGCCGAGGCTAGAAACTGCAGGGACATTGCTTCATTCGGGGGCTTTGGGAGCCACCCTCTGTATCCCGAGTGTCTGCCACTGACACTTTCTGGTCGCCAGCGCACCCGAACGACACCAGTACTCTGACTGTAAGAGGCAGTTCGGTTGATCTCTCTCTGTCTCTCTCTCTCTCTCTCTCTTTCCTGCCACCGCGTGCGCGCCGTCACTTCGACGGCCCTAGGCCTGCGCTCCGCACCTCACGACCCCGCGCATCTGTTATTTTATATTTTAATAAATTCGACATTTTGACAGATTTATTTTGCGTCTTTATTTGGCCATAGCGATTCCCGCTTCCTTTTGCATGCGACAGTCCATCCTTCGCGAACCGCCTCTGTCCTTCAACAGATTGATTTGGGGCTCAGCCTAGCTGGACACACGCACCGTTGGATACGCGCACCGTTACACACTATTATATATAGATCTATATATCTACATCCATTTTTATATGTGCACCACTAGGGATATAGGGCAAAATTTCTCACAGAGACCTGAGAAAATATGACCTCTGTGTTCGAATTAGATCCGAATCTTTCGTTAATGTATAGAATTGCATCCCTCTAGGGAGAATGATATATTGATATATGAATATATATATATATATATATATATATATATATATATATCGCAGATTGTTTTTAATAATCTTGGCTTTTACAATAATGAGCGATCTCGAAATATATGGTTGACAATAGAATAATATATACATTGATGCAATCACAGAGTAGCGCTTTGACAACTGTAGATAAAAAAGAGTGTACTTAATTTTCATCTATAGTAGGAAATAAGAGAATGTTAGATGGAATGCACGCGAAGGTAGACACACTAGATGATCAATGATCAAAATTGTATCAGACGAGAGCTATGGATCGATGTAAGAAAGATTTATTGTCGAATTTGGTTTACGATGTATTATAATCAGTTTTAATCCCACCGCCTTCGAAAAAACCTTAAATATAATTTAAAAATGAACCAATTCTATAAGATACGTATGAAGCAGCTCACTTTTTGTACTGGTCTCATGTGTAAATAGAAATCAATGTTTGTCATTACAATAAAATTTTGACAAAAGTGAAAATATTATTTTTCTTGATCTAGCAGCTTCTTCTAACTAAAGGCTAACTTCGGCGAAAATGATGCAGGCTGATCAACGATGCCCTGAAATTCATTATTTATTAACAAATTATGGTACATGCTAAAATTCCAATCGCGTTGAATTAAATGAGATGAAAATTACCTGTTAAAAATTTCAATAACGCACCGTGGGACATTAATTCGTCAAAGGTTCCAATTCGACTGACAATCAAGTTATAATTGGACGACTAATCAATACCCTATACATAGATTAATCGTGAAAGCGAACGAGAGCACTTCGGTTGAAATTACACTTGCGCGCAGCTATATATAACCTTGAAAGTCAATTAGCGAAAAGAACCACCTGGGCGCTGTAATAAAATTAGACCACGAAACAAAATACTCAAAAAGGCGAAAAACCCTTCGTAAAGGCAGAGCATGATAGAAGGTACACACACTCGTCTTTTTTTATGCGAAATTTACGAAATTATACAAATCGTTTGTATATATATATACACATACACGTCCAAAATGCCTTAGATTTATATATATATATATATATATATATATATATATATATATATATATATGTATGCGTGTGTAGCTTAATGCTAATTCCGACTTGTGCTTTTCACCTGGTAGATAATTCGATACGCGTGCTGGTTGGCGTTTCGCTTTCTTCACGAAAGATAAAAACTTTTCTAATGATGAGCTTCCGTGTGAGTCTTTATGTGTGGATATTGGTGTGTATATGTGTGAGTGCGTCCGTGCATGGGTCTGGCGGGATGAGTTGTAAATTCAATTAGCATCGCATACACACACACACACACACATGTATCTATGTATGCGAAAACTGATGTGGTAACGTCGTACGTATAAAAGACGAAGGACGGACACGGTCGGACACGCAATCATCTGGTAGGAACGATAGAGCATTTATTATTCAAAGTGAAAGAATCCAGTGCGTATATATATATATATATATATATATATATATATATATATATATATATATAATCCACTGCAAAGTACAAGAAATGTTTTCTCCTTTGTCTCTCGTGCGCAAGTCGACCCGTCTTCCATTCGAAGGCTTTTCACTGCGCCTCTCGATCCCTTGAAGTTTCATTTAACGTCGGTTCTCTCTGCATAATAGATGCCGGGCAGTTTTTCCTCGTCAAGAAGAGTGGAATAGAGGAAGGGGGGTGATACAGAACAACCTTCTATTATCTATACAGTCGGAGAAATTTCCGTCCTGTAGACATGTATGTTCTCATTTATTTCAAAGTTTAAGGGGTGAAATTTATATGCGCCCTTGTTCGGCGCGACGCACATCCGCACGTAACGTCTTCTTCGACTATATATATATATATATATATATATATATATATATATATATATGTATGTATATAGATGTGTGTGTGTGTGTGTGTATGTATAATAGTCGAACTAAAATACTTTATGAAGGGGTTAAAGCTCGGACAAAGAAGGATAAACGGTCAGCTAAAATATTTAGGTATGCGACTTTACGGATACGCGAAGACTCAGGGCGTATACGGGGTGAACTTAGATTTTTTCTCGGATTAATTTTATCTTTAAAAGGGATGATTTTCAGAAGTTAAGTATAAATGAATGATAATATTATGCTCGTCGCTGCACTTCAAATATTTACATAGAATGATCATCTTAATACATTAATTCTTAAAAAAAAAAAAAAAACGACGTAACGACGTATGTCGAAATAATAAATCATCTCGGATATTAAAATTTAACGCACGCACATAAAACGTGATTACTATAGATGCGAGACGCGAATTGGATCTCAATTCATTATCAAATTGTAGAATGATTATAGTACTTTCTCACTTACAATCGTTGCTTCCTGGTAGTTAACCTAGGAAATTATCAAATTGTAGAGTGATTATAGTACTTTCTCACTTACAATCGTTGCTTCCTGGTAGTCAACCTAGGAAATGTCAAGGCATACGAGCGATGAGTTTTGTGAAGTTTCAAGTTCTAAGGCTCTTCCATTTTTAAAACTTGATAATTTATTACTTACAAATATACTGCTGCCTCACGGGCAAATTGACTATACTGTGCATGGTTAGTGGAATATTAGAAGAACGTTTGAAATAGAAACTTGGGATTGGTAAAAGCTTTGGAAAAAAAAAGTTTTTCGTAATGGGCAACTGAACTTAGTCGGTTGAAATCTGTTTCATATATTTTTCCAGTAGCTTAGTCCCAGAGTATTAAAGAAACATATTCTTGTTTATCTTTAAATAATGCGAATATTTATTCAATAGTGAAAGTGTGTAAAAATCCAAGCCTCGTTTGAACGGAGGCCACGTGCATGACGCCAGTGAATAGCTTGATATATAGATATACCTTCAACAATAACTTAATTAGCTATCGTTCAAGCACGGATGCATGGTATAATAGCAGATAAATTAGAAGCATAAAAGACATCCTCAGTTTTTGGTGAAGAAAATTTTGGAGGTTACTTCGTACTGTCTAATACGATTTATTCTTTGCAAATTTGTTATGTCAATAATGCCTCTAAAATTCTCAATTGATATATTTATATATACTATATGCTTCTGATTAACGACGTCACACATACATATGATATTAATTCAAATTAGTGTTTTACCCTAGAGCCGCGAAAAAATGTATTAACAAAATGAAATGTGATGAATAAGAAATAACTGTTAAGTAAAGTTTATTATTATAAAATAAGCTATAATTTAATAAAAAAATTAACCAAAAAGTTCAGTTCCGCATAGTCATTTGTAATTTGGCCGAATTTGCCGAATTTGGACATTGCACGTTAACGCCTGTAGTTACAGTCCAACTTTAATTCACAAAAACTGAGCAACTAGATCGATTGGCTGGGTTAGGTTTTTTAAAAAATTTTGCTTGAAGTTTCTGCCGTATTCATTAAATAAAAAATATCGTTTGACTGCGTACAATATTCAATTTATTCAGAAGGGAGCATTATTATTTTTCACTATTATGTAAGTAACAATGTACCATATATTTTAAATGAATAAGCATTCAGGTCTTAAATTTTAAGAGGATTCATTTCGTAGGTAATCCAAGTAAGTTGTTTGAATTTGGACTCAATTCATAAATAATCAATGATTAATGGCTTCTTCTTATTGGAAAAATCTTTATATAGTGCATTTCAAATAAAAACTCTATTTTTCAATTCCTTCGAAACGTTTGTTTTTAAAAAATAAACATTTTCTAATGCGATAGACGTTACATATATATGTGTGTGTGTGTGTGTGTGTGTGTGTGTGTGTGTGTGTATGTATATACAAGAAACGCAAACCGGAGCTCATCGCGTGACAAAGCGGATTTCTCATTTCCTCTCTAAGTACGATGATAACGTCCAACAATCACGCGGGATATTTGCCCGGCCCTCCAGGACGGCGTTAATAATCGACGAAAAAGTATCTGGACGATGAAGACCAGAGCTTGGCCGACGTTCCCGGCAAACATTCTCGGACCGTCGTCCGTGAATTCCCGAATTCGCCTACAAATCCCAATTCCGTCGTTCGCCGCGCCGAGAGAAAATTCCAATTTTCTGCTTCTCCCCTGCCCCCGCCAAGCCTAGGACGAGGACTGTATATATAAGACGAAGGGCGGGGGCTCTCGATGCGAAATTGGCAGGAGGCGCTCGAGCACGTGCTGGACTTACCATCGTATTATACCTCGTAAGCGAATTTCTACGAGGGTTCAGGGCGGTAACTAGGGTGGCCAGCGGTCGCCGTATATACATATATAGCAGAATTGCCGCCTGATTAGTCGCGGCCGTTGTCGAGGAAGTGTCTATTATACATATAGGCACACGTATGCATACAGAAACAGAGTCGCGTACGGCGCCAAGGAATACTCATCGCGGGCGTGAATACACGCGTGATAATAGCGTCGACGGCGGGGACGACAAATGACGGTACATGTCAGAAAGTATATACATATATATATTTTTTTTTTGATCGCTGCAATTTGTTCTACTCGGACTCCCTATACCATCCCCGGAACTTATGACACTCTTGCTTCGCGCAGTTCCCTCACCTCCCTCCCGACCCCGACGCCATTGTCGCGAAATGGAATCTCGAGTCGAGCGCCGACGCGCAATTGCGACGACGTTATGTGTGGGGGTAGCGCGTACGCGTATAAAAGTCGCGCCGCGATGAAGCGAGCCGATGAACCGAGCGGTCGGGGCGCACTAGAGCCCGCTGAAAAATAGCGAGGGGGTTCGAAAAGCGTCGGAGCTTTTCCGTCGGGTGAGATTCTTTCGCGTGGTCGGCGAATGGCTGGATGAACAAGTGAAGAGGGGGGGAGGAGGTGGGGTGCTGAAGTAGCCGGAGAACGTTGGGCCGCGCATTGTAAAGCGAGCGAATGCGCTTCTTGGGGTTGGGGGCGAAGGTTACATTTACGGGCAGAAAAGGCGAAAGTCGAGTGCGGAGAACGGCTTTTTCTTCATCGCGGCAAGGAAGCCGCGGTTGGTGACGGAGGAGGAGGTAATGCACGGGGATAATTATATATATATATATATATATATATATATATATATATATATATATATATAATGCATTTGTGCGCATTTTATAACGACTTGAATTCGCGCTCATTTCTTTTTTTTTGTGGCACTGCTTTTTCGAGAGAGGACGAGGAAGATGAGACGTATCCTTGTCTTTGTATTGTCTTCTGTATATATTTACTACACAAACTGCATGCGTATGCGTTTGGAATGGGGATCGACTCGTAATAGAGGCAAACGTGGCATGTATTTAAGATGCGCTAGACGGTAGTGTGTTCCAGGTCCCGATTCAAATGCTTATTTGAAAAAAATGTATATATATATATATATATATATATATATATATGTTTGCTTTTTTGTTCACATTGTATGGCATATAATACAATAAAGCCAAGAATATTCAAAACAAAGAAGATAATATAAGATTCGCAAATGTTTGTCTTGTTCTTTATTATAATTTCGAAAGTGGGAGATTTTTGTAAGACATTCCATTGATTAAATTAGTAACATAATCGTGAACGTTTTTTGTTAATCTTTTAGGCAAAGAATGCCGCTGCAGACGACTATAATGGATTTTAGATGTTTGTAGACTGCTAAGGATAGCTGAAAATGCCCGAGAATTACTGAAAGTCCTTGAAAGCCCCTGAAAATGCCTGAAAATGTCTAATAATGCTTGAAAACTGCTGGCAAAGGTCTGAGTTCGTCGAAGAACTGTTGGAGCCACCTGAAAACGGTTGCAGACGATTGTAGGCTGCTGAAGTCGCTGGAAAACATTTGAAGTTGTCTAAAACGCCTGCAAATGCCTGAAAATGTTTGAAAATACGCGAAGCAAGCTGAAGATGTCTGAAGTACGTGAATAATACTGAATATAGCTAAAAATGCCTGAAAACTGATGAAGGTGTCCGATTATGGGAGTTATATTACTATATTATACTACTATAGAATTATAGTAGTAGTTTTTAGTGAAAAATAGCTCTCCGTGTATCGTTGAAAAAGTAGTTATAGTAGATAACTTTTATTATCTTTTGTACGATCATGTGGCGCGGTAGCGCCGCGAAGGCAAGTTTGAGAACCGCCGGCATGGCGCGGCGGCTACACTATTTACTTCTAAATTGAGATTTCGAATTTTCAACCAATGAAAAAAATGTTTTATCACTTCTTTATCGATATTTTTCCAAAGCATATCTACTATTTATAACCTAAGAAATCGTTTCCCGCTGGTATTTTTGGCTAAAAAGCAGTTTTTAATATAAAACTCCGTGTGTGACTATAGAAAATAGTCAGAATCACTTCTTTCTATATATATATATAAATACACGGTAAAAATTTCAGCACTAAGACCGTCCAAACTGTAGTAAAAGTTCAGTACTAAGGTATGTGTATAGTATAGTAAAGTAATATATAGTACGGTACAATGCTTTAGTTTAATAATATGAGGTTATGCACGAGCGTTCGATGTATTTTGATGGACTTTCCTTCTTCCATCAAACAATTTTATTCATCGTCCCATTTTTGGTATGTTTTACATATTATAAAAAATTTATATAATTAAATTAGAAAGTAGTTCACTGATATAGTCAAATGTCCTACTAACTGTGATTAAGGGAAGCATAATAAAATTAAATACATCTTCTCATATATTTTATAAAAAATTTATATAATATTATGCTTTCTGAAAGTTCCAAAGATTCACACAAAAATTATTCTACTTTTAACAAAAGTAAAATAGTTAGGCCAGTTTGGTGTATTCTTAGCATAGTAATTTTAAATACATCTTCTCATGTATTTTATAAAAAATTGAGATAATATTATACTTTCCGAAAATTCCAAATATTAACACAAAAATTATTCTATAATTAAATTATAAATTAGTTCACTGATATAGTCAAATATCCTACAGATTGTGATAAAGGCAAACATAATAATATGTGTTCTTAGCATATTAAGAAGTTTACTACTTATAAATCTTATATGTATTTTAAAAAACTTTATATAAAATATTTTTCTAAATTCAGTAATTTATTATTCATATCTGCTTTTTTTTAATAAGAATGAATTATCAGAAAAAATAGCAGAAGAATGTTCACCTAAAAACATCGATGATTCAAGATAATTAACTCTTTTTTATGAGTCAACGCATGAATAGTATTTATTTGTAGAATGTATTTTTATGAATTTTGAGTAATGATTTTTTAACCATCTCATGTAATATTTAAATACTCATATTTTATTTGCCCTCTGATTATGATAATTTGATACCAAGTGTATATTAATTTTAATACCTATTATTCGTCTGTTTATTATACTTTTCTTAACACTGTTAGAAAAATCCATGAGGTATGACATTTGTCCCGAATGTACAATATGATGTAAAAATGGATTCGGATTTCTAAATGATCTCGTTACTGTTTTAAGCTGTATTTTCGTTAAACTATTGTTTTATTTATTTGTTTCAGAGTTTAGATATATTGTATGTTCACATCATATTGTCCACGCGTAGACTCATAAAAAGCAGAAATATAGCAATCAGAAAAAATAGCAGTAGAATGTTTACCTAAAAACATCTTTATGAGTCCACACGTGGACAAAATGATGTGAAAATAAACTCGGCTATTTTTAACTGATCTCATTACTTTATTAAGCTGCATTTCCATCGAAATAATTTATTTATTATTATTTTTTTAGAGTTTTAGATATATTATATTATTTTAAACCTTTGTGTAATCTATTTTTTGTTTGAGGAGGGGGGTGATAAAAAAGACCTAGGATCTCAAAGAGTATTAATCCGCCCCTGCTTGAAAGGCTATATGGGGGTTAACAATACGAATGCTTCCGGTGAGTATGTTGATACATTTTATAAAGATGAGTTCTATATATAAGGATAAAGTAGGTATAAATATAAATGAAGCTTCCCGCCGGGGATCAAATGGTAATCGGGATCAAAGATATATTATTACATCGCTTTCAGACTTTCGGTTTGTTTTTCCGTTTCGATGTTCATGAAATATAATACGATGGACGGAAAGAAGTGGCTGTGGCGATTCGACGCGGGGATGAAAAGATAAACGAAGTGGTGCGTTTTGTGATCTGTTGGAGAAACTAAACAACCATTACTACGTGTCCTATTAATTTTAAACAGTTATATATATTGTTTTAAACACTATATATATATATAAAATAATCATGTACTAATTGTTTAAGTTCATTGCAATGTTCTTGATTAACTCTTTATTCTGAAATAATCTGTCGACATGGATTGGATTCTTTCCTGGAAAAATTCTTTTACGTGGTTATTCTGTTATAAGTAAAGGAAATCGTAGGTATGTTGTTGTAAATTGTAAATTGTTAAAATTCTACTATATATTATTCAATAATTCAAGCTCGTGCAATTTATTTGACCGTAATGCTATATTCCAATATAAATATAGCTTATTCTGGCGTATCAATTATTGGAATAAGCTTTGCATAAACTATGCGCGTATATTTACGTGACATTTTCGGTACATCAAAGCTCTGTTATGCTCGTCAGACAATTTACTGCACTTGTATGCGTAATTTCGGATCTCAATATTTCTTTCACATTGAATACTTATTCTGGTTAATCAGATAATTATTCCAAGAGATTCATATTTTGTAAATTGTAAAACTAGAAATTTATACGTAAAATCTACGTTTTTTTATTTCCAAAGTATGTGTAAAATCATATTTACCCTTTAGAATTTCAAAATGTATGCCACAAAATAATGACTGCAAAATATCAACCGCTTTTCAACGCGGGGCATAAATTTTTGATAAAAAGAAATTGTTTCAACTACCAACAATAGAAGTTTATTTTACCCATAAATCGACAATGAATTGGGACTTCGCCGAAAGTATTGAACAATTGCTTTTTATTTACGAGAAAAATGAAGCGATAGATTTTTGCGAAACAGTTATTGGGCTTTATAAATCCAAGATTATAGAAAAGCTCAAATGCTTCCCACCGTAGCACTAAGAATTTTTAAACTTCATAATTTTATGTGATTCGGAATGTATAAGTCTGTCACGAAAGTACACACTTACGAGTTATATATGTATCGAATTCATCGTGAATTTTTATTTTAAAAATAAGGCTTTTGTACTAGTATTATGTAATAAAAAATTAATATTTTTATTTTCAATCAAGTAAGTAATGAAGATGTCTTTGAGATAGATGTGTATTTTTCTTCTGAAAAAAAGTTTTATTTCTTCACGCCGTCATCTGCAGTATATCGATAGCATTGAGACCTATTAAATCCATAGTATACTCAATTTGATATAAAACAAATTCATTTGCGATAAAAGTATTTGTTGGAAAAGGTGGTAGAAATGATTACTGTATTGAAACAGATTTTGTTGCATCTTTTTCCCGTTTACTTTTTAACAAAAACAATTGATACAAATATAGTAAATCTTGTCAATAACGTTGTACAGTGAAGTCCTTAAACAATATATATATATATATATATATATATATATATATATATATATATATATATATAGAATGTATTTACACGAAAAAAGTGGCATTTCAATCAATTAATTAGAAAAATTGGTGAAACACAAGTATTATCTTCTAATATGAGTACTTCCAACATACTTTTAACATTTGACCAATAAAAAAAACTTTTTTTTACATGTGTACTTTTAAAAATTCTTCATTATGACTTTCGATCCTTCAAATAGCGATATGTAGTGCTGACTATTTTGCGAAAAACGCTTTTTAATTCAATTTGCATTCACATGCAAAATCTATTTTTTAATTTTTTAATTTATACGAATGGTACGAATATTTTGATTGTATAAAATATATAATTAAAATGTAATAAAATAATATACTATATATTATATTAATATTTTGATTTAGATGTTTTGCATTAAATGCAATAAATAATTTGAAATAACAACATCTTAACAAACGTGATTTTTATCCTTAGTAATTGTTTGGCGGTTTGTGTTGTCTATGGATTTTTTTTATTTTTTATAATATTTTAATATTTAAACTACAATTACATTCTGCTGTACAGAGACTTAGAAATAATTGTTGATATTTCTCCACATCCTGAACGTTAATTTCTAAATAATTCTCATACAAAACGCCAGCAAGAATTGCAATTTAAGCAAGTGATTGTAAATCGTAAAAGTATCATTTTCTTTGAATAATGAAGACGATACTTTTGAAAACGATTAAATAAAACAATATTTTAGTTTCATAAATAATGTAATTTCTATAATTCATATTGTTTCTCATTGTTATACTGTACTTTTGAAGCTAGGCAGCTTCTTCAAGATTGCATTTTTTGCAGTACAATATGAAAGTATAATAAGAAAAACATGTAAAGGTTGTTCCATAAAAACACTTTACCAGTTACATGCACCAATCATGAAAAGGATTGTATTTAAAATTTTTTTTAGACACAACCGTTTATTCGATATGATAGCATTTTTTGCATTCCAGTCAAATTTACTTTATAGGCTTTGAGTTTTGTTTTTTTTTTTTTTAATGTTAAGAGTATGATAGAAACATCTTAGGCGCAATATATGTGTAATAAATACACTGTAAAAAGAATCTCCTGTCCATCCGTCATATTTTATTTTTTTCCTCCTCCGTCTTACGGCCAACCTGACGACGGTGCCATTAGATTCTTTTCACAATATTTCATTTAATGGCTGTCATCGGAATCAATCAAAATTCACGAGACTTTATTCACTTTAAGGGGTCGTCGAAGAGTTAGCGACGGCTCGTATTAAAGTTGGCGTCAACGTCTCGCATCGCATATTTTGCAACGTTTAATTCGAATTTTCGTTTAACGCGACAGATTTGAGAAGCGATGTCGAGTCGTGTCGTTCGACGACAGCCACCGAGTTTAACGGCGCTTTCGCATCGTTATCGTTTTAAAATGGATTAAACGAGAAAAATTACGCCTCGTTTCACGACGCGACCCGTGCGAGATTGCGTATTTGTTCACCTCAGACGTTGTTTATCACGTCGCCTCGTATCTTGCATTTGTGTCCGGCTATCTTTCGCTTTGCAAAGAATTGTAACGATATAATTGTTTTTTTTTTTTTTTTTTTGAATGGCACCCCTTACCACGCTTAACAGCATTCTGTTATCCGCAATCCTTCAAAATTGTACAATAGAAAAAATTTTGTCGTATTATTTTTATCTCCTTAATTGCATGTGCTATTATCGTGCCAATAATTAAAACATCGGAATTGAATAAAATTATTGAAAGGTGGACATATTTGTATAGATACAAAATTTACAAAAAATTTACATAACAATATAAAAGACACCACAAACCCTTCAGTATGCAGCCCGTTCAATTTAATTTTCAGTTAAATTTACAATATTAAGGATTATATTTCGTCTTCCATTATATCAAGACAAAGGAATAACGCGAAAGTGAATTTTACAGAATTTATAATCCGACTTTCCCATTCGAAATATAAGAATCAAAGAATACTTTATCAATGGAATTAGCGAAAATTAATACAATGAACTGAATCTCTTTTGTCACATTCCTGCCAGTTACGTGCTGGTAACGTCAAAACGATTATTTCACTCATTATTAACATTGAAAAGTCTTTCGTTACTTAAATGTACGGAACACGATTTCTTTCCAACTCATTATAATTTCAAGGGGAGAATTTTGTAAGTACCATTGTACCGAAGTTCTTCTCGCTTTGAGATTAATAATGCACGGTTAAATTGGATTGAGTTTCCTATTGTAGCGCTTTCTCGTAATGGTGGGACGGTAGAAGTGGGCTGGCTTTATTTTTTTTTTCTCGAATGGAAGGCCTGAGTTTGTTTGTAGGATTCCCAGTTTCGGTAAAGATGTTTTTCGATAAGAGAGAGAAAAATCTCGAGGACACGCGCGAGAAGGAGAAATTTTATTTATTTATTTTTTTTTTTTGCTAAACATACTATATTTATTTTCTCGGCATAATTCTCGTTAAAAAGAAGGCCCAACGGCACAATGTCGAGTCGGATTTATCACACAAAACCTTGATAACTCTATAATGCGCGTGTACCTATTGTAATAGGAAATCGGAATATATATATATATATATATATATATATATATATATATATATACATACACGCGTATGTGTGCCGATAAAGATAAAACTTAAATATATAAAGCCCTCGAATCACGCGGAATGAATAATTCGTCGTAGTATCTGCAGGTGCATATAACTATGAAATATCTAGAGCGCGAAAAAAGAAACAAATATAACAACCATGCCCTCTCGACGCAAGTGCACAGACGGCGTGATTTATGCTTTATATCAATATATCCGCTGGATTACTTTTTACGTCGGCACATATATTTCCGGAGAACAAAAATCTCAATCCTCGAATCTTTCTGGCCCATCTGAGAAAGAGCCAGCCAACGCTCTTCCAATTCATATATATATATATATATATATATATATATATATATATATATATATATATATGCTCCCTCGGAGAAAAAGACGTATTGTTCCAGCTTCGGAGACAGAGTCGGGTAGGGGCGAGAGGGAGTAGTGGAAAAAACACAGAGGACGGGGAACGGGCGCAATTGCCTCCGACGGGAAACAACGGCGAGGGGGTTCTCGGCGCGCTGGCCGACGCCAAGGGGGAAGGAAAAAGAGCAAGGGCACATCATCGGCAGGCGAGAAGAAGAGGAACTGCCGCGCGGTGCCGGGGCCGGGGCAAGTCCGCGCCGCCAACGGAGACGGGAAGAAGCGGCGCGGAGCGGGACGGGGGGAGGCGGAGAAGGGCGGAAGGAGAGACGGAGCGAGGGAGGAGCGAGGAAGGAATGGAGAGAGAGCGAGAGAGAGAGAGAGAACAGGGGAGCGCAATCAATACGCACATCTGTACGCGGTCGGTCCTCTCCTCTCCTCTTTCTTTCGTTCTATATATACATATACAGTGGCAGCATCAGCAACTGAAGCGAAAGCCTTCCTCTTCCCCCCTCTCTCTCTCTCTCTCTCTCTCTCTCTACTTTCCGTTTCTCCCCCGCGCGTCGGCCTGGCAACGGACACCGCCACACCTCGCGCAAGCGCAATAGCTCCCCCGTGCCTTGCAGAGCAGATAATATACACAAGTGTCTCTCTGTGCGCATAGCCGCGTATCTATATATATATAGCCTGGACACGTATACAAAAATATACGCTAGTGGCGTTTAGGGGGCACGATTTCCTACCCACCGATTCGTGCGAGATGCACATATACACGGGCAAGGAATTGCGCTCGGTCCGTCGCGCCTCCTCCGAAAGGGGACGTCTCTCGAATTCGAATCTTTTCTCCCCTCCCCCCTCGCTTTCTCTCGCTCCTGTCTTGATTCTGGAGCGCTCCTCTCAATTTTTCACCATTCCCCTCCACCCCGGATCGTTTTCGTTTACTTTGCATCATACGCTCGATCTCGCTTTATTATTGCAATATAATAACAATAACAATAACAACAACAACAATAATAATAATAATAATAATAATAATAATAAAACCAACGCGAATTCGCCGTACATATATACCCGAGCTACGGCGCGCAATGCGCGAAAATCTCTTTATCCGTCTCGTACGGGATGCGCGTGCGTTATTGCGACGTACTACGCGCATAACGCTCGCTCCAGTTAGCTCTACTTTAATGTCCTCTCCGACTCGGTATGTCTTTTGATTTTTGTTTCACTTTCGTATCGACGCTCGCCGACGCTCGCTCGTCGCATACTTCGCGATTCGATTATCCGTACATTATTGTACCCAATAGATTTGGCCGAAGTCAGATGGATCACTACGTCGTGGCTGCTTTGAAGGGAGCATACTTGAGGTCGAGATGTATGGGAAGGGAGAATTCAGTTTCAGACTCGGCGTAGATCGGCTTTTTAGGGTGCATAGTAGGTAGTGTTCGAAATACAGAATTTTTTTAACGCTGTATTTTTGCGACAATTAAATGCATTTCGTTCGAGAAGTACGCTGTTCATAATGCATACGAGTAAATATAGTTATTTATAAATATATAGTTGAATGTTAGCATTCGAGTAACGCCTGCATTGTTTTCCATTTACTTGTATTGTTTGGTAACAGCTTTTTCCGGTAGTTGCGTGCTATTGTCATTTATCTTTAGAAATTATTGTTACAATATCGTAAATATTATTGTTTGGGCAATTCTATTCCCGACTGGCAAGCATGCGCACGACTCGTAAACAGTTGTTATAAACAAAAAAAAAATCATTATAAAACCACTCAATTTACATTATACTTTGGTTTCATTTATATATATATATATATATATATATATATATATATATATATATATATATAAAGTCACAAATATTTTTATCAATTATACAGTCTTGTTTCTGGTCATCCCCGTAGAAATATAAAAACTAGATAATGAATAAAAAATAAAAATGAATGTACTGTTTCTAGCAAAGAAAATCTAACCTGTTATTGACTGTTAACGTTAATAACAGACAATTATTAACATTAACTGCAGACAGTTAACATCCAACCGTCCGCACAATCAAATGCATCGAATCTATCTATTTGCTTACTCCAACAAAAAAATTCGAGCCGCTTCGGGTTCTCATCGAGGGCTGAATTAAAATTTCTACTAATGAAATTATATATACTCGAGCTTAATTGCAAAGTACATATTTAAATTAATAAAGAATGATGAGTGTGTGTCGACAAAGCAATGTAAGCTCAGATGATTTAAATATGAGCCGTCGAACAATTATTTCGTATATGAAATAATTGAGGAACAACCAATTCTGAATTGATAATCGTCGCATTCGATCACCTTAGATTGATTACATTAAACGTCTTCTCAATATTATCACAATACACGTTCTAAAGAAATATTTCATTTCGCGCGAGATGAAAAATGAAAAATCAATACGTACTCTGGATTATATACTATTTTTAAATACGCGCGCGATTTTGAAAAAAAAAAAAAACATCTTCATCGAATCTAATACTATACGTCTAAACCCCTAAAGGCCACCCACCTATTTCATCGTAAAATTAAACGGACCGCTCGAAAATTCCATCCCCGATTCGTCGGCGACGTTCAAATATGAAAGAGGCAGACGAAGAGGAAGAAGAGGGAAAAAAGGAGAAAAAGTCTCGGGCCGAGAGACTCCGCAAACATCGCGCGGAGTAACCAGCCTGCGGAGGACGCGAGCGGGGGAATCGGATGAGGGGGAATGAGAGCAAACTCCCTCGGAATTCTCAACGGGATTGCCCCGACTAGATATCTCTTCTATATAGAAGAAAGCCCCCTGCATCTGCGTGCTGCTGAGCCGCGTTCGTGTCTATTATATATATATATATATATATATATATATATATATATATATATATATATATGTAATAAGTGCATGTGCCTGTGCGTACGCGCGGGAATATCGTGCACGAAATGCACTGCTTCGCCCGGCGTGTGAACAGTGGCCAGTAGTCGGGGTCGGGGTACGGTCAGGCGGGCCGAATAACCGCTCCGTCGCGTCCGATCCTCGCCAAGCGTATCTCCGCACCGGAGTCAAACGGGAGGCGCCGCGCCGCGGGCGCTTTATCGTTGACGAACGCGCCGATAATCCGAGCGTACCGCGCGAGGCGCCCAGCTCTGACGACGCGGTGCAGCTGCGGCTGCCTCGCGCCTCCGCGCAGGGGGACGAGCGAGCGCGTAGCACGTTCGCGACGCTCGCGCCACACGGCGCCTCGTCCGCCCTCTCCGCGCACGTGCGCGAACGGAGCTATGTGTATGTATATATATATATATATATATATGGGGTGGTGCGGGATGGAGAAGGAGGCGGTATGCGCACGGACATACGGAGCTACCCGGGAGTCGGGGCGCTTTAAGCCGTAGGTACTTTGTTGAGAGGAGTCTATTCCCGTTCAATGTATATGTGTATATATATATACAAACCTATACCAATGTGTAACTGCACGTGCACGAACGAATGTACTAACACGTACACGTACGGCTTCGTATTCGTGTGTATCGACAGTTGGGGTACGAAGCAGCCGCTCGTGCCTCGTTCCCCTTGTAACGTCGCGGCTGACTCTCGCAAACCGATTCGCAAATAATCGAGTCGGATAATGGGAACATGGGGCCTTGGAAGTGACGGTCGCCAGTAGGTGACGTTCGGATACGTAGGGCTAAATGATTCCGTTTCTTACGCGGCGTCGTGTAGTCTTGAAAAGGCTCATTGTCTCGGACGTTCCGCGAAACCGAGCGGAATCGAGCGGAAGTTCCGGGATACTGGGCTTTGGCACCTTTAATGCATTATTTATGCGGTGGCCGTGATGGGGGGGGGGGGGGAATGGCTAGAGCGAAAACGGCGAAATGGCGAACCGAGAGCCTCGACGCTTGGCTCGACGACAGTATAGGGCACGGTGCGATAAGATTACATATATAGATTACATCGAGCAAATAGTCCGGAAGAAAAGTCGGTGCACTGCGATATTACGCAAACATTTGGCGGCACTGAAAGCATACGCATTATTTCGAATGTAAAAGAGGGAAATTCTCTTATATTATGTAATATATGATATTGAATATACATTATATGAGTCGATTAGGACTAATGTTGCAACGGTACGTGGAAAATGTAATTTTACATTTCCATATTTAGGGAGTAAGTTTTTATTCTTTTGTACAGCATACTAGAAACGTTACTAGCAACCCTTGGGCATAATTTACGTCCACGGAGGGTAAAGTGAAATTTTCATTGAGCTAATTGAAAAAAAAAATTTACGTCTTAAAAATGTGTGCTTAAAAATACGACGCGATTTTGAATTTAAATTTGACGCCGCTGTTACACGTATAATATTTTTAATATTGCAGATAGTCGAGTCGGTGAACGTAAAAGCTATTCTTAAAAATCGCATGTTTCGAAATATCAATTTTCTTTTCGGAAATGGGTTGGGCAGAAGTGAGTTTGCGGAACAATATTTTGCGATAGAATATCATTCTGCAAACAATGATTAAATACTGAAAAATTTCGAATATTTTTTTTTTTTGAATGTGGACTTTTGAGGCCTTTTTGTTTGGAGAAAAATTTTACACAATAATTAAGCATTCATTGAGACTTGATAAAATTGATAAAATGAAAGAAATTGATAAACTTTTGTTTCAGCAACATTAATGGTCCCTTTACTACGAATACATCATCTTAATTCGATCCCGAGATGTGCATAAAAGAATTCTATCGCAGAATGCTTTGGCGAACTGTATATGATATTGACACGAGACAAAAACCAATGGACAGAAGAACGGTCGTAACACGAAAATACAATATTTTTCAGCCAAAATTGCATGAGCAAATATTAAAAAATTTTTAAAAGGTTATATGTTGTTCGCTCGCGGAAAAATAGAGGGGACAAAGCTCGGCGGCTCGAGCCAATGCTGTTGGAGGACAGTTCGGCTCGCGTTCGCTGGCACGGAAGTACACGAATACGAGAACGAATCGTAACCAGGACTCGAGTTCGAACAATTCGTGCGTGTACGATAATTTATAACTTCTCGGCTTTCCATGTATCATGATTTCGATGGATGTTTTCTTTCTTTTTCAAATAGGTTTAGCAAACGAATGAAAGCCCGATTACGAGGTCAAGATTTCCAAAATTTAACGATCGCATTTCAACTGATATTTTTAACTTATGCAATTGAATGTTGAAACAATTGGTAGTCGTTTGTTGAAACAGCTGGCTTTAAAAACGTCAATAGAATTCAATACGTTTAATTTCCACATAAGATGAAAACGACATAAATTTTACGAACTCAACAGACTTTACAAACAAAAAAAAAATAAACAAAAACACATTGATCAACGCTTAAAACACACATTTGGCTTCCCCAACCTCGTAATCGCTTATTTTTTCGAGTCCCTGCAACCCTCGAACGAAACAAAAATCATCGAAATCGGTGCTCGGAGAGCCAAGGGAATGCACATTTTTCTACGCGCAGCAGGAGAATTCGAAGCAGCCTCGATAGCTGCTAGATTCTGTTTTTCGTCATGGCAATCCTCCCCCCCCCCCAAATTGCCGTGGTTCAAGCTGCAGCGTGCGTCAACGCTGCCAACGTTGAGTCTTCGCCTCGATACATGCCAGAACGACGAATTATGGTGTTTTTCTACTTCTTTTTTTTTATATCTATCTGGTAAATGTCGATGTATAAGTGTCGACTCGTATGGTTTCAAATTCAAGATGTTTCATGGAACTATCGTTGTCGCTGAAAGATAAATCAGTTTCTTTTATTTTTAAATATGAAATTAACGCGAAAATTAATACAGAAAAAATTCTAAAGAGGCTGTAAATTATTTCAGAATTATTATAAGTATGCGTGAAAAATTCAAGGTATGTGCGAGCGTCTCTTTTAAGAAGTAACGTCAAATAAAAATTTAAAAATCTCCATTTCTGGAATTCTGTTAATGGGAACATTTCTAGATGGAAGAGAAGGGTAGCAAAAACCCAATCTCCGGAGCTATTTATTTACAGCCTTGCAACAAGATATATTTACTTTTATTACGTTTTTTCTGAGTTTGAACGAAAAATACATTTTAATTTTTTTTTATCTATTTTACATTGCATATATAATATTTTAAGTTTCAAGGAAGATTAATTTTTTTAGCAAAATTTATTTCTAAAGAAAAAAGTCTCAATGACGCTACGTTTCGGATATAATCGACATTGGCCGCAAAAACAATTCGAAATTTGGCTACTTCAACCTTCATTTGTAAAACAAAATTCTGGTAAAACATTGGTAATCAAATACACTGCTTAATCTACTTCTTTATTCAAAAGCCATTTATGAAGAGAAACTGGATAGCGCTTTTTACGTCTGCTGATTAGATTAACAAGGAGAGGCTACGATACTTGGGTAATGGATTTGGTTACACTGCCCTCTGAGGGAGGTGACTCCAATTATCTCTAAAATTAGCCCTGCAAATTTTTAGAACCTAACGTTCTTCCATTCTCAAGATATGATATTCTATCTCGTATTTACAAATAAGTATACTCTCTGGTATTTAAATTGGGTGTACTATGTAGTTAGAGTAATTTTGATTCTTGAAAATCTCTATACTTTTAACGGTGGAGTCATTAAAAGAATAGCAATTCAAGCGAAAAGGCGCTGACGAACTTGTGTACTTAGACGCGTAGTTTTTGTGTTATTGTCAATTTGAAATCTGGCCAAATTGACGCGCATTAGCGAATGCTTGCCTGTCCATGCCAATAAATTCAATAACAAAGAAACTCTACATTTTCGGATCTGAGTTCATTAGAATATTTTTGATTAAGTAGCCGCATGCTTTCAACGAATTCAGTGCTAAATTGCCAGTTGAGATTTTCAGGAAAAAAAATTCCTCTGACTACATATAGTACACTCAATTTAAATACAAGAAAATATATTAATCATTAAATAAGCAAGTACCATATCTTTAGAATTTGGAAAGCAATAAGTTTTCAAATTAAGCAGGGCTGATTTTGGACGTAATTGGAAAAGCCTCTTTCAATCTGGACAAAATCCGCGAGCAAAGTGTTCTGACCTCTCCTTATAAAAGTATTAAATTCATAAAAATTATTACTACATGCCGAAATTAAGTGACGATAAGCGATAAATGATCCGTAACGTATTATTTGGGTTTTTTGAATATTTGTAACAAAAGATAAATCATTATTTTTAGTTGACCTGATATTTGTTTTGCGATTGCCGAATAACAATGAAATTACTCGGGAAGAATCAATAAATTTTTTCATATGGTAATGATATAGAAGTTGCCTGTCGTTCTATGATGTTCGCTTCTGTATTTGGAGCAATCAATGAAATGAAAATATTCCATTTCCATGTCGTATCGATGAGCATCCACACAAGTGTCGCGTCATTAAGCCATCCTATTTCATAACCTGCATTTCAATAATTTGGGTAAAAATAATTATTCATAACGTATAAAAAATTTATCGGAAAAGTCAAAAACTGCCGATATTGCCATTTCCCATATTACAATTGTACAATGAGGCACAATGTCAAACTCTTGACTTATCCCTCTTCCGTACAATATCTATATATACACATCTATAAATGGCTTTTGTAAGAAAAGTCGATACTTCTCGCGGAGGAAATTAACGAGCAGAGAAATTGAATAATGGCATTAATAAAGCTATAAAGCAGTAATTGATTCCCTCCCTTCGCTTTTCTTTCTTTAAAAGCAGCGGCAACGTTCTCTAGATTTAAATTGATTAAGAAGTTATAAGTCAATTAGCACTACATATATGTATCACGAATCTCGGGGGCAGAATTTTTATTTTAGAATTCAAAAATAATAGCGAACTTTCCATTGAATTCTAATATTGGATAAATAAATATTTGACGATTATTTCTCAAAGTATACAAGATATTTTTGGTGTTATTCTTATCTTAGCAACAGTTATTCTTATCTTAGCATTTTTAAAATGTGTAACTTTTTTAATTGTTGCAAATGTTCCTTTATAACCAAATTTTCAATACACTAGCGATCTGTGTACACACACACACGCGCGCGCAGGCACGCACACATAAACAACATATAATCGAATATTTTTCTCACTGCAATAAAGTACAGTCTATATAACATTTAAGTTATTAATCAATAATATCATCAAACTATTATATAGAATATCGAGCATTTCATAAAAACCTTCTGTTCGAACGCGGTCGATTTACGGTCAACCGATAATCTCAGCTCGTAAACGAGCCATATTTTCTGGTATATGTATAGGAAACAAACGGCGCAGTGTTCCTTATAGCTCAATATTGCGGACATTTATCTTTGCGCCCTTATGTATGCGGGCTAAATTCGTCACGCATTTAGATCTACTAAAGACAGAGAGAGAGAGAGAGAGAGAGAGAGAGAGAGAGAGAGAGAGAGAGAGAGAGAGAGAGAGATTCAGTTTCATTTGTATTATAAGATACAAACTGGAATATAAAATGCATAAATTACCAATTAACGGTACATTTCTTACCGGGTACGGAAGGGCTTTGTTCACGAAAGTAGACAGTTATGGCTCACGGCGTAGCCGTGGGTTGTAACGAGGTTCACTAAGAAGCCTTTTCGTACTAACTAAGGACTATATTTGTCCTCGGGAGAGCCGGAATCAAGCGACGAATGAGAGCGATTTGTAGGTTATAGAACGAGGATCAACAAATTTGACCGAAAAAGAAAACAAGACCTGCTACGTGCATTTGGGCTAAACGTGAAAAAAAGCGATCAAAATTACGGCTCCCCGTCAATTTTCATCCGAAATTGACGTTTTTTTATACTATGTCAACCGATCTCTAGTTTACGAATCCATTTTCCTCGAATATACATTTTCATTTGTATTATATGAAAAGTATAGTAAGAAGTCCGATTAATTTAAAAATTCGTATACTAACGTATTTTTGCTCTCTAATTACGAGACCAATAGTCAAAATTATCTATAATGCGTCTATCATTGCGAAATTCACGGAAAATCCATAAAAATCGTGATATTAATTTTTTGATCCGCATATATGGAATATTGTAAAATAAATTTTAATAAAAGGTATAGGTCTGATTAAAACATACTATTTTTATTTATATTTTTGTATAACAAATTCTATAGAAAAAATAATCCACGAAATGAAACTATCATTTTTATAAAAGTCGTTCAAACATAGAGAATCCCAACAGGATTTCATTTCAAATTATTATTTCATAATACATACTTGCCAAAAGTCGCATAATTCAATTACTTCGAGTTCAATTCTTAAAGTCCCTTTTCGACGAGAATCGGAGCCAATATACCGACAAAAGACAAATTCGTGGAAAAATATATTTTAATTAAAAATCGTATTTAAATAAACATTATGTCGATATTCAATTTTCACAAAACACACGATCAAATTATGCATCTTTTTTTTATCAGATATTTTTCCCATTTTTACTTTCTTTAATTAAATCTTAATCTTAAATTTTATATAGAAATAATTGTCGGTTTATCATTTTCTGAAAATTGCACACAAATGATATTTCATTATTAGACTGAAGTACTTCTGATTATTAATGTAAAATTTAACAAAATGCAAAATTCTTAAATATTCAATGATACGCATGGAAATTTATACTCACATATTGATTCGATCATGCTAAGCCAATCCTTAAACAAGTGTCAATCAAGACATAAACTTTTTGCTCGCGCGATTATACGCGCAGCAATTTAACATTTCACGATTGAGAGTTAAATCGAGCCCGAGTAGATGCTAATAATATGGAAAAAATATAAAAATAGACCGATGCAGTTACATGGGATTAGGAAACGACGCGTCCACGGTGTAAAATTTACAACGGCATCGGCTGAGAATATCGCGAGGATTGCGATGAATTACTCGAACGAACGTCGATTAAGGACGTCGTTAATTCAGAGGCGACCGAGTCTCCTTAAAAATCCGTGACCCGCAAAGTTTCGACGCTCTCCCCGTGAGTATAATTAAGTGTAAAAGGTCGGACTGCCCTTCTTCGCGGGCCGATCCGTCGACTGGCGTGACGCAATGAGATTCTAACTCGTTCGTATATCCGAAAAATACGGATATCGCGCGCGCGCGCGCGCGCAAAACTGCAGAATTGTAATAACTGTAAAGAATTGCAGGTGCGCCCTTACGCATAATATACGCGTGTCTTGGTCCGTTGCCGACTCAACTTCTGCCGGGCGAGGGCTCGCGATTTACGTATCTCTGCGCGCGGTAAAAGGCTATTTTCGGCTTAACGCGCGCCTTGAACTTGAAAGGATCGTATTTCAGTCTTCAAACACACATATATATATATATATATATATATACATAGCGCGCGTCATGAAATAAAGGTGGCGCGAGCCGCTGCGATCTCGCGCACCGTGTTAGCCGCGCGGGAATACCTCTATATTTAGAGACGAGGAGATAATCTGTACACGATCTGCACGGCCGACACTTGACTGCACGGCTTTCGCCGGGAATTCGCGTGTTTATAACGCGTCGATGGAGAAAGTAGCGGTATCGACGCGGCGATGAGATTCGGATTTAGATTTGTTCATAGGCAGTTGCTGCAATTAATACAAACTGAGAATAGGGACAAATGAGCGACGGATCGGGTATGTAGAGAATTAAGCGATCTGAATGAATAATATGAATAAATTCATGAAAAATATTAAATAACGAGCAATAATAATAATAATAATAATAATAATAATAATAATAATAATAATAATCACGAGAAATAAGTTGCAAATCCGAATAAACGTTAGAAACAAAGCATTCATCTATAGAGTAAATGACGCTGTGAACACAGGTTCAATGTACCCAGACACAAATGCAGCGGAATGATAAGCAGCTAGATACCGTTTCACTTGTAAAAGGGTTATCAAATGTAAGCCGATCAATATACGAGGTGCGAGCAGAAAATTAAATGTACACAAACTCGACAAATCTCATGTTTAGTTGGGTAATTTTCCAAATCGAACGTTATGTGGATTTCGAACGGGAGTTGATCTCTCAACTTAGGGGCCTAAACTTCCATGTTTCGTGCAAATTTATAAACTTTTTGTTCGACTACGTGTTCGGATTTTCAGTCAAGAGTACAACGCTCTTTAGATATCAATGCCAACTAAGCGAGTAGAGGCGAAATTTTTTTGCTAGATATTATGTTCTATATACCACGGTTTAATATCAATATTAGGAGTAATATGCATAAACAGCTTCTTCGCGAAAATAAAGAAAGAATATCGTAAGATCTATAGACCGGAGTCATGGGCGAGAGAGAGAGAGAGAGAGAGAGAGAGAGAGAGAGAGAGAGAGAGAGAGAGAGAGAGAGAGAGAGAGAGTGGGAGAGAATCTATTTTGTAATGTGTAAAATCAAGAATTTATGAATGACAATCAACACAGATGGTAATTCATAAAAAATCATAAAAGAGTATCATTATAATATATATGTAAAGCATCCAATATGAACATATAAATATGAAATATCTGCATGAACATTGATAAACGTTATAGGTGCGATGAGAACGATAATTTAAACAATACTTAATTTCACGCAGAAATACAGATATTATTGTATGCGTATTCCTGCCCTATATCTACGTGTACTCGTGGAGTCTATCTATATACCAATTCGCGTTTATATACGCGCGTCTCGTCGCTGTTCCGACGACGAGTACACATATGCATGCGCGTATATATATATATATATATATATATATATATATATATATATATAATGTATATGTATAAATATATAGGAAGTACAGATGTGTGAAGTGTACGGTCGGGAAAGAGCGAGTCGCCGCGCCGCCGTCCTTTTGGCGCGTGGTACGCGCCTGCGCCTTGGCGCTCCCGTCGACGATGGCCACAACACATACACACACACACACACACACACACACACACACACACACACACACACACACACACACACACACACACACACACACACACACACACACACACACACACACACACACACCACACACACACAGAGACACAACCGCATGCACACATACACACCCCCGCGCGTACACCCACCAACCCCCTCTTTGTATGTCTCCTTCATTCGCGCTCGTCTCCCTCCCTCTCTCTCTCTCTCCCTCTCGGCCGCGCGCGCTCGGGTGGCACACGCTCCGTTGACCCGGAGACTCCGCGAAGCCGTCGCGGACGGCAGTGCAGTGCGCCGCGAGCTCCCCGCGCCGAGGCGAGCCAGAAGGCAATGAGCGATACGTAGAGGCGTCGTAGCTCACACGTATACACGTATACACATATTACTACGACTGTTATTTAGCGCGAGAACGCGCTTACTTATATATATATATATATATATATATATATATATATATATGTGTGTGCATATATATATATATATATGTGCATATATATCTATACGTAAACAGACGGGTTTGCCGGTAGCATTCTCAGTATATAGTACATTTATACGTATAAAGAAACGCGAGTGCGCGGCCCTTCTTCGTCAACGCTCTTTTTATTATATATTTACCTGCTGCACGTTGGTGAATACACGGACGCAGTGTATAGTGAGAGTGAGGTAGATAGGGTGATATATATATATATATATAGAGAGAGAGAGAGAGAGAGAGAGAGAGAGAGAGAGAGAGAGAGAGAGTGCAATGCCCGGGAGTCGGGCAGCCCGCAGGGTTGCCGGGATGTATCCCGAGCGATAGGTCCCGTCCCTGCTGCGATTACTGGGCCGAGCATCCTCGTCGGGGGAAAGGGAAGCGTGATTTCTTTCGCTTCTAGACCGCAGAATTTCGCGAACGAACGTAGGAGGAGCTGACTCTCTGCTAGGCCGATACGCCGTGGACGTAAGTTGACACTTGTTCGCATTATGATGTGCTTTATCTATATATATATATATATATATATATATATATATATATATATATATATATATGTATATATGTATGTATGTATGTTTGTGGGACGACGATTCGTACGAGAATGAAGGAGACGCACGGAAGACTATAATCTATAAAGCTCCGAATGGGTATAAGACCAGAAAGATATATATATAGAGAGAGAGAAGGGGGAGGGAGAGAGAGGGGGTGAGGGGAAAGTCGCGTACACACCGGAGACATCGCGATGTATTTCTTTGATCTCCCAACGGGCCCCGTCGCATCCCTCGGTGACGCGTCCCTCGCCCTCCGCGCGCCGCCTCGACGTACCCGAGAAGCGGCAACGTCCTGGCGCTTTTCGCGTTGCGACCACGGATTTTCGGAAATTCGCGGCTTCGCGCGAGGCACGGGCTGACGGGCCAAGATCCGAGTTTATGGCGACAAAACGCGGGGGATACATAAGCGGATACGGACGCTGGTACGGAGTATACGTGTGTGCGCGCAAATCCGGTGGCAAAAAGCCCGGAGGCTGGCAGGCCGCGCCGTGTGTGCTTTAGCTTTGTGCGGAGGAGAGATCCCGGGATTCGTGCCGATATTATCAGAGATTTTTGATGCTTTTTTTAATATTTCAGTCACGTTCGGTCATAACTAAATTTGCTGATAATGCGATGCATATATATATATATATATATAGCTAGGAAAATCCGTATTAAAGCCGAAGAATTGGCTCTTTCGATAATGTCCAATTTGGTCGAAACACAAATTAAAATGTGCATATATGATAGATTAATCTTTGCGAAACGATAGGTACTTTTGCCTGTAAATTATTAAAGAGATTTCTAGTGCTATTATTGTATATGGGTAACAATTATTTTGTATAGGTGTAACGTTATTTTTGTTATCAATGTTGTATTGTTTCATCACTCGTTCAATTTCTGTGCTGTTGAAGCCTTTCTTGTTTTTGAAATTTTTTTCATATAATTCTCATCTCTTATGGTTCCACACATTCTAGGGATACGCGAATTTTTTAACGCTTCAGTATTTCAATGCGTATAATGTGTGAATATATGTATATATATATATATATATATATATATATATATATATATATATATAGAGAGAGAGAGAGAGAGAGAGAGAGAGAGAATTATCAATTATATGCTACGTATACACGCTTGATCCAAATTCCTATTACGGAATGCAAAGATGCAGTACTGGGTTGAAATTTTCGTACTCCCAGCATTGCCATAACAATGCGAGGAAGTAGCAATAATCATTAAACGAGTAGTACGGGTACTATACGAGTTCTTTCATTCCTTGTCAAACGTATGAAGAATGGAATGGAAGCTTCCCGAGATTTGTGTTAAATAAACGCGCAGCTTCTTACCAGCCCGTAATATAGAGCGTTTCGTCTCCCTTCTCTCGTCTCTTTTTTTTCCCGGCTTGCTCTGTTAAACTCTCTTTGTGCGATATTTCTAGGTGTAAGAGTTTCAAAAGCCTTTCGGCTCTCTTCTCACTTGCTCTCTCTTTCTCTCTCTCTCTCTCTCTCTCTCTGCGCGACACAATTTTTCAGCCTCCCTTTGTTTTCCAACCCTCGTTGCGCCAACGCGGCTTCCTCTTTATATATATATATATATATATATATATATATATATATATATATATATATATTCGTCCAATTTCTTTTTATGAATATTCATACATACTTTCTAGCATAATTCTCATGAGGACGTAGAAGGAAATTTATATACATATATATGTATATATATATATATATATATATATATATATATATATATATATATATATAGGCATGCATTATGTGAGCTTGGAATGCATGGAAGTGGATGGTGAGGGCTTATTGAAATGCTTTATGTTAATAAATTAAGAAAAAAAAAAGAAAAAAGAGAGAAAGCAAGAGAATCAATAGTGCAGGATTCATACACATGCATATATATGTATATCACCTGTTACGGGGGACACTGTAATATTTAACGTTTAATAGTACAGTATGCCATTCCTACTCTATACGAGATTTTACCTCAGCATGATTTTTTTTTTATTCGTCGTTTATAGAAACCCTTCTTGTACAATGATTTTTTCATAAAAGATATTCCTCTTTATAAAATAAACTTAATTACCAATTATTACAGTTAACAATTCTATAAGGTATTGTATTAATAAAGGACGATAATGAAAAAATACGTATGATTAGGTTATCTAATAAAATTAATTATATCTCATAATCAAAGTCTCCTAAAATTACAAAAAAATTTTTTAGACGTAAGGATAGTTTTATATTCTGCAGAAATAAAAATTCAAAACGATCTGTTAAAGTCAGAAGGGTTATTGGAAGAAGTCGGTGCATATATACACACTAAGGTTTATAATTTTATTTTTTTGTTAACTCATTGTGTCTATTATAGCATTTTTAGAATTCCCTATATTTCTAGTTTATTTGCAGTGTTGAAAAAAATTCTTAAGAATAGTTGAAACAGCAATAATTTTTCAACATTGCTTGGCTTAAGAATTCTTAAATCTTCTTTATTAAATATTATATAAATATGTATGTGATAGTTCAAATTCATTTAGAAATCTATAATAAAATTTTTATTGAAAATAATATTTGAAAAAAAATAATATTTGAAAAATAAAATAAAATTTATTAATAATACCAGGTATTGATAATTTTTTTTTTCAAAACTTCAATGTAGATATCCTATAAAAAACGTACTTGACGAAACGAAAAATATCAAATTATATATTATATAATAATAAAAGTCTTTTATTATTAGTAATATATGCCTTAATTACAGCACTTATTTGTTTTTTTTCATCATTCGATATTTTAAAATGTTACTCGTGCTTTCATTTACATCAATTAATAATACTGCACTGTTCAATATGGCAACCTTAATGAGATAACTTGAATACAAACATTAAAGATACTCGATCTTATGGTCATAAGATCGAGTGTAATTTACGTATTATTAATCTTATGAAAAGGTCATAATGCCAAGGACTTCCATTATAACGCTGTATAATCTCTACTCTAGAGAGTTTCTTCAATAAGTATATTTATCAATTTTATTTATTTTTTTGGATAATACGTAGATTTATCTCGTATAAAAGCAAAACTCCGGAAAACTATTTTCGTATTTGTGGTCGTAAGGTTATGTTTCCCCTGCTTTTTGTTATATTTGGCTTATGTTTAAACGAAAGGCCAAATGGATTTTCATCCTTTCCTTGGTTCAGTATAAAAATTATTGTTTGTTTTGTCGCTCGTTTGTTAGTTGTATATTAAGCTTTACTTTGTATGTTACATATAAATAAATAAACAACTACATGTTATATTGACTTATATATAAATGAGTTTCTGCAAGCGTGACATTGAATTCGTTAGAATTAGAGATTAACCAGTCGCCTAAAAAGAAATCCCAATTATTAGCATTAAATTAACAAAGAAAAGAATCTTATTAATCTATAAGAGGCTGTCACAATTTTTTTACATTACTGATTTTTTAATTTTAATTTTTTTTATTTCACCTATTGCTTATAGAGCTAAGTTAAGGGATTCTGTAAATTGTGTTGGCTTTAAAAGACCTTAAATGGCTCTCGATCCTTGCTTAGACAGTAAAATTATACTTATGTCGAATATTGTAAAGCAAAATAACAAATATTTTTATCAATCTCACAGTCTTCTGTGTAATTATAATTAGATTATTTTATGAAGAATAACCCCCGTAAAATCGAAAATATAAAAGCTACTACGAAAAAATAAAAAATAATCAATATACCGTTGTCAGCAAAGATAGTTTCATTGTTGATATATGTAACGTTGTTTGACATTCTGACTTTTCCCTTGTAATTTCTGTAACAGTAATAATTATTATTATTATCAACATTTTTTATTCCAACAAAATTTCCAAGATTATGAATAATTTTACGTCCTATTCAAAGAATAAATTATGCGGTCTTATGCATAAAATTGCCACTTACCCCCCTTGGGCATTGTGTATACAAAGAAAATCCACTCTTGCGTTATTAATGAGTTTGCATTTAAAACGGGACGCTGAATTTAATACAATAGTTCGCTCTTTTATCAAAGGCCAAAATCTCCCCCACCCTCATTCTCTCTCTCTCTCTCTCTCTCTCTCTCTCTCTCTCTCTCTCTCTACGACAAATTAGCATATCGAATCGTCGTCTCGGCCGTATTGTGTTGAAACAATAAACGTGATTACAGGTGCGCGTCCGCCTTCTTATAGTTATACTATACGCGATTGTTCCAAAAACAAGAATAACAAAGCCACAGAGAATTGAATGTCAAAACAAGCTCGCGCCACAGTATCGTAACGAGACTGTTAAAGAATCACAGCCGCAAGGTTAAACAAAACCGGCGATATAACGACGATTTATATGTATATTTATACGTGTGTATACATACATACATACATACATACATACATACATACATACATACATACATACATACATACTTACATACATACATACATACATACACACATACATGCATACATACATATATATACACACATGCAAAGACGATTCAGCACTCATTGCAGCAGCATCTTTGTATCTATACCCGTTCTTCCAGCGGCACTCGATCGCGAGAGAGAGAGAGAGAGAGAGAGAGAGCTAAACAGCGTGGTGGAAAAAGAGGGAGCGATGGGGGGCGAGAGTGTACACGAGCGCGAGCGAGTAAAACTGCTCTCTCCGCACACTTTTGCACACGCGGGGGTGCAGGGTAGAGAAGGGAGGGAGAGGAAATTCTCTTATACTCCCCGCAACGCGAGGCTTCTGTATAGGTACTCGTCCTTCCCCCCTTCGCCCCTCCATCCACGGCCTGTGCTCTTAATTTCTCTCCCTTTCGTCCCTTTTACACCCTCTCTCGGTGCGCGTTCAACCCCCTCCCCTTTTTCTTCTCCACGAGAGGGAGTACACGACCCTTCGTTTCCTACTACCCATCCTCGCTTGCTCTCTCTCTCTCTCTCTCTCTCTCTCTCTCTCTCTCTCTCTCTCTTTCTCTCTTTCTCTCCTTCCCTCACTTTCTATCATTTCTATTTCAACATCCTGTTCGTTTGCTCGTATATATATATATATATATATATATATATATAATATATATCACGTGCATATATATATATACGAGCGGCATGTACACATACGTAGCACCGGCAGATATACATCCACTTGTCGTGGCTGCGGAGCTCATTCGCCCCCTCTGGCGATCTCGTTTGATTTTTTTTTTTGTTCACGTTTACCCCGTCGGCCGCGGCGATGTGTATTATTAAAAAAAAGTCGACCGCACGCCCCCTCCCGCTTCCTACAGACGCGCACGCATACGTCTACATTGTATGCACACTAGTAAAAGGGGAAGGGCGGAAAGACTCGATGCCACCGTCCTTTGTACACACACAATAATAAACGGCGGCGCGGCACGTGTAACGTTAATAATCGCTCCGCTCGAGTCGAACAGACTGGTGTATCATTGTGTGTGTTTACGGCGAGGGGGGGGGCGAATCGGAAGACGCACCTTTATTTATATTCTGGAGAGAATTTTTTTACTTATCCCCCCCTCTCTCCCGTTCCGTGCTTATGCTTACACCGAGGTGGCAATGAGCAATAATTGAGAAGAGATGGGCTGGGGGTGATTTGGTTCATATTGATGGTCCCTATCACGATATATATATATATATATATATATATATATATATATGTATAATATAACTCTGAAATTTCATTTATATATATAACCTGCAAGATTTATGCCCCCCTACCGCAGATCCCGCCCCGAATATAGATATATACTAAAAGCATACATAATACATATATATATATATATATATATATATATATATATATATATATATATAAAGTCGATTGCCTGCGGTAAACTTGGATATTTATATACCTAACCGTTCGCGCTTGTCGCTTGATGTTTATACATCTCGATAGCTAGATTTTACTTTATGTTATTTTCTCCTATAATTCCTTGTCGTATAGCTTGCCTAACAGCGGGGAAAAAATGTTTTCTTTCACAAGCAAATGTCTCTGCAGTCATAGCGGGAATATTTTCAAAATTTTATAGACGAATTTAACGTCGAATGGCCTTGTTAAAAAGGAAAGCGTTAAAGAAACATGTTAAGCCGACCATGTATATTCGGAACATTTATCACATATCATATGGACTACATAGTCCTTAGATTGAAACATGTGCGTCGATCGAGCTTCATTGACGCCCGCTAAGAATCGGGGGGGGGGGGGAAACTCCGTTTCGTAAAGTGCCTGCGAAAAATTCAGTAAACGGTAATCGAACCTGAGCCATCGAGCAGCCTCTACTCGGGGAGCAAAATCCGGCATTTAACGAGAGTAAACAAACCGATGCCTTTTACCGCCGACTCGTTGTCGAGACAACGACTGCTTTGGCACTGTTCGAAGATAAAAATTTTGCACAATACTTTTATTAAACATCGAGATTTTATTGTGTCTCGAAGGAAAAGGCTCGGTCGATCAATTTCGTCTTTACGACATCGTTAAGTGAGAACGTGTAATGAGAAAAATTCCATATCCTCTTCGCCACGTTGTGCAGATAATATCCTTCTTTCAATGCACACCTGACCCGTACTGTTAGAAGTGAGCATTCTCAATAGCATATATAGCGATCAATCCACGAAGCACCTATCGAGTTTAGCAAAAGAACACGTTCGGCACCTATCGATGAGCTAATTTGATTGTGCTATTTCACAGTAACATTTTATATAATTAAAACAATTTTTTTGAATGTTTGAACATTCTTTGTAATAATTCACTTTGTCAGAAAACCTTTAAAATATATTTTGTAATTATTATTCTTATTATTATTATTATTATTTAATATTTAAAGCCAGCTTTTGAAAATCTTCTGTTAGAGCATTATAATTTAATAATTTGTAAATATTTTGAAATCGAAAGGAAAATAATTTTTACATTTTTTTAAAAAAAAATTTATCCAAAATATTTTTAAGATTATTCTTTTACAATATTGTCCCGGTTATTTTTATCAAAAATTTATTCGAAAATTTCGCTTGTAAGCATTCGCGAAGGTATCGGATAATAATATATTATGCACAAGTTTCGCGAAAGGAACGTCCTTTAAACACGCGAATCACTCGCCGATTCAAAAAATAAACCTCCTTTCTTTTTTCGCATACCTCCCCGGACTCATCGCAGCCGGGGGCGCCTCTTACTCGAACCTATACACCTCCCATCACCCCATCCCCACCATATATATACAATTCTGATGGGTCTCGCGGCTTTTTACGTATGTACCCCTGCGTGGAAACTTTATACCAGAAATAGCTCTGTCAGGTATATATATATATATATATATATATATATATATATATATATATAGGTGTGTGTATATACAATGTGTATTATACAGGAGAGAGCAGCGACCAGTGGTGAAATGTCACGTCGGTGCGGGGACCGCGCGATCATACACGTGTCGGGGCGTGTTTTAAATTTGTCGGGGGGTTGTCATAGCGGTTGATCCTTATACATTGGCAGAGCTGCCAGAATGGATAACCGTCTCTGTATAAACATACCGGCGCGCTGAATAATTCGTATACGAAGCGAGGCGTTGTTTCGATCTGTTAATGAGCTTTTTCGATTGGGATTATTTTGGATTTGTACATAAAAGCTCTTGAGATTCAACTAGATTATATTATTGTAGGTATATGTAGATATATCGATTAATTATTCTGTAAAAGCCATCGTTCAACATACGAGATCGTAACCTTATTCGAGAGTCGATGCGTGATTAAACATGGATTTGAAAGGTTTCTGATACGATCGTGAAAACTAACAATTGTTCACGAAATAAAAATTCATGTCTCGACCTCATAATCTGTAATACTCAATTTAAATCGAAACATTTAATTCAGCTATATATAAATTATTTTTTCTCTTAATTTCGTGGGAAAAATTTCGTTCTTCCGAAGGATGATACTTGTTTACGGTAAACGTAACCTATTAGTATTTGACGAAAGATTGATTAAAACTTTGAATAATCGACAACATTAGAAAAGTAAGGACAATAGGGTGGTTGGAAAAGTCACTACATCTTTCTCCTGGAGCGCTGATCATATTCACTTCTCCTTCAATTCGTCATCAAATGCTCCAATAAAGATAGACTTTAAAGGTCAGTCATCTGTTCTAGTCTGTTTCAAACAATTGGCTATTTGCAACAATTTTAACGGCGGACTTCACAAAAATTTCATCTTTATTCCACCCCTACGCCAGAATTGCGATGTTTCTGAATATAGCAGAATTTTACGCGGTATAAGAGATGCCATTTTGTGCGAAATTCCTAACGACTCAGAAATTCTCGTGCAAGATTTACTCCGATCTGCTAACGCGACAATGTAATTTTTTTTCAGCCATCGTTCCGGTGTAGTAAAGCACAAATTTTACATCCCCTAAGAATGCCTGTTATTAACTTAGTTTATTACAAAAATTACGGTTAACTTAGTTTATTACAAATATTATTACAAAAAAATGCTTAATTCCTACTCGATTATCATATTTGTTGATTTCTGTAAAAAGTTTATTAACATTCAGTTGACGTATCGGTTAAACATAAACTAAGCTGCAATAATCTATGAAACTTGGAACTGCTATAATCTATGAAACGAAGGAACCCATGTAAGGTATCCCATTTTCTCTATAACGTAAAAGTGCTATTGCAAAGTCATCTTCATGGTGATTTACAAAATATATCGCTCAGCCCTTGAATATGTGGCAAAAACTGTTAGTTAACTCGAGAACGCTCGTAATAAAAAATTTATATATATATATGCGCATAGATAAGAAAAATTAGTATCACATATGATATATTATTTGTCAGAGGAGCAAGGAATTTATTATGCACTTTGGTTGTAAATTATGCTTCCACGATATTTGTGATGCACGTGAGCTACGGCTTGTATATTCAAAAAAGAAGAGAAAATGGCAAACATGCGGGAAAGTGATAATTACAAGGAAAGTTTTGGAGGAGTGAATCAATTTTCGTTCGTAGATTCTTTTATAGTTCAGTCGATTTATGTTGTTCTCAAGGTTACCCCGATATTGGCGGAGCTTACAAACTTCATTAAGGATATAGGAATTGTTTACAGTAATACCATCGATTCGAACATGATTCAAATACGATGATTCTGAAATTTATTTTTCCACGCTACGTTGATTTCGAAGTCAATTTATTCGAATATTATCCTGTCGCCCAATAATTCGATTCTATTTATTTATAAAATTCGTTATCAAGTGAAATGCATTTTCCAGTCTTATTAATTGTTTCAATCCCTCTCGAACGTTTGTTTTCATTAAAAACAAACGCACGTGTCATGGATTCGAAACCACTATCCCTGTTTATTACCAGTCATATAAAAAAAAATCAATTTGATTTTATTTTACGAACTTGACGTATGTTTTTACGAAACGTAGTTGTATTATATGCAAACCTAATGGTATGGTACAAAATATATCGAACTTTAGCTAGCCAGACTCTCCCGTCTCTAAACTTGCATATATGAAAATTCGGCATTTGAATCTCAAAGTCCAAACCATAAACAAATGTTCGAGTTTAAATTCCATTATTTCTAGCATTTGTTTTTGAACAAAATTTCAATTGGATTGTCAAAAAATGGAAATTAAAAACATGCAAATGACGATAACTATGTATATATATGTATGATAGAGGGCTTGATCAGAATGTCGTACATACGCACTTTAACGTTCAATCTAATAATTCATTGGCTGACATCAACGAAGTTTGTACATACGGGATTTATATATATATATATATATATATATATATATATATATATATATATCTGCAGTCTGTTTAAAAATTTTCATTAGGGAGTTTCACAAGTTCTAAAATGACCGTCCGCTTTCGAGTTCTGTTTTTGGGCCAACGATTCGTTTGCCAAAATAATAAATTCGGCTTTGTGAAGTTGTTTTTTTTTGAGCTTTCGCGTCAATGAATCTCACAGGCTCCTAAGCATTATGATTCCATCAAAATTTCTTTGACTGCAAGCCATTAGTCTAGGATAGTAGAGAATGCAATTTTCACGCTTTTCCTTATTTGTCGTTCCTTCGAGTTTGCCGATTTATCACGTGAACTATAAAATATTCAATATAGTTAATGCATCGGTATTCTCAAACATATGTTTTTATTTAGAAAAGCAAGTACATTATTTTACAAACATCCATATTATTTAATAATTTCCTTGTGGCATCCTACATACATGTATATAACATATGTTCTTTAAAAAACAATATATATTTGAATTTATTAGAAAATTATATAGTGACAGCATTACTTGAATATTGATCTCTCACAATTATTTTGTTTGAACAAGGACAGGCAAGTTCCTTCAAATCGTTGTTGAGCCATCAAAATTTTATCTGTTTATCTATCTATCGATCTATACATGCATACATACATACATACATACATACATACATACATACATACATACATACATATATATATATATATATATATATATATATATATATATATATATATAATACGTGTCAATGGTCAGGCGTGCCCAATGAATTTTTACGACAGATGCCAGATGCTAAAGATATAGCTGTAAAGAACGTACTGCGATTATGTATTCATAGGCGAACTACCGTTGGATTACTGTAATACACGCGAATAACAAAAAAAAAAAAAAATTTAACAGAATGTCTCAATAAAATTATGCATTACGAAAACTACGCGACTTGACTTGGCATTCGTCAGGACTTCTACCTACGTTTAACCCATTCTCAATGTATTAATTCTTATATAAAACATTACATGCCAGCTATTTATTGAGCGTGTACGACATTTTTCTGTCTCTTTCGAAGAGTTTCTTTCACTGTTTCGGCTCGTATGAAACTCGACCTGATTGAAGATCGCAAGAAACAAAAAGCTCCTTGGCTTTATAATTCCGTTCGCCACAGTCACGTCTGCTTGCCTACTGGTCGGAAACTTTCAATTTTTATCAATCAGCTGTTCGATGGATTTTCAAAAATTTTTCTACAAATACAGGGCGCTATGAATCTAGAATAACGTTTTCTAAACGCGTCTAAGGGACCGTCTTTTTGTTTTACAATGAACTTGAAAATTATAACCTCTCGGAATGTTCTTTTTTTCTTTCAGAGCGCAATTTATCAATCGAATATCGCGATGAACCCGCGCGTCGATTTGAATATGGAAAACCGAGTAAAAATTCATTGCCTCACGTACAGTATATTAAACGCGCGTATTCCTTCTCGCGTGCCATTCCGCGCGAATTTTCACTCGATTACTCGTAGCAATTTCATTGAGCAAGGGGGTAAAGAAGAAAAACGGCCGGGGGAGGGGGGGAATGAAGAAAAAAAACTGGTCCGAATCAAATTCAATTATTGACTTTTTATTCAGATTCCGGGTTTCGACTCCCCCATCTGTGAGAAAGGAGTTGCTGCTAAGTCGACGGCTCTGTAGCTTCTGTTCCACGCGTGTATATCCGTATCTATAATAAACATATGAAGCATATGCGTTTTCCTCTTTTACTCTTTATGAATTTTTTCTCCATCTTTTATATATTAGTTTTCTTTACATTTGTGTATATTTACACTGTATCTTATACTATTTATTTATCATTACTGCATTATATTCTCGACGTTCCGCGTTTCTTGAGTAGTTGAATCCCTTTTCAAGGCACTCAAAATATAAAATCAATACTTAGAACAGAATTAGATTCTTGTTACAATGTATAATTTTCATGAGCAAAATCATGTGTAAATAGTTTTTTATTACGTTTATGTGTGATTTTCAAACTCTATGCAACTATTTTTGTGATATGTTAGGCGTATAAATCGACAGAAGTCATAACAAAAAACAATGATGTACACTTTATTCTGTACAAGTGTAATTATAAATTATATAAAAGTAACGAAGTATCTATGTTTATTTTGTATATCTAACTATGTCTAACTTTCACTACAAAAATAATTACACACAGTTTTAAAGCAAAGCCAGATCGGAAAATAATAAATATTAAAAGAAATAAATTAAAAATTGTATTTTTCTGCATATTTTCTCTTATCTATGATTCTTTCGGCAATTTTTTTCCGGCAAAATTTATCCCACTCACTGGCAGTATATTGTAAGTTATTTATGTTGCGCCAAGAAAACAGTTTTTTTATGCGGTAATTTCAAATTTTACAATTTCCATTAATTTAAATATTCATATTTGGAATATTAATAAAAAATTCAAATTTCGCTGCACGTGACGCTAAAATATTACACTACGGAATGTTCAAAATTTTATACTTTAGAAAATTATCGTTTACGAAGCACTATATATCCTTTTAAGTATTATCTAGACTATCCCTTCAAAAGGACTTCAGGGGTGTGTCGAAGTTGAATGGAACGGTCATGCAATACAAAGAAGATTTTTCTCGATTTGACAATTTTGAAGCATCGTGGATGGCAAAATGCCGTTAAGCGAGATGGTTATCGCGAAATTAGTGATAAACCAAATTCGAATTAAAAGTTTTAATATACGTCACGGGGGGATGGCGCCATTTTATGAAAAACGGTCGATAATTGTTGAATATCTCCTTACCCGATTAAAAAAAAAGGGGGGGAACGTTGATCACATATGTTTTTCTATCTCCATTTTTACTTTATTCTTTTCGTTATCTGCATTAGATCGGCTTATTTTAATTAATTATTACGCACTGAAAAACATGTTGAAGACAGGATGAAAATTGTGTATTGATCCTGAAGGACTATGAACCTTCGGACAATAAATGCGATATCCCCCCCCCCCACACCCACTCTCTTACTCTCTCATACATTCACGCTTCTGGCGTGGATTCACGCGTATATACATTTTAAAAGTTGATGTATATATATATATATATATATATATATATATATACATATATCTAAAGGGGCCTCCGTAACCGCTGGCCGTGCCGCCGTTTCATCCCTCTATATGCCTCCGGCATGGTTGCGCGGGGACGACCGGGGGTAGGGGACGCTAAAGCCCGCGTTCGCGTCGAAGCTCGCGGGAGCGTAGGGGCGATTTCATACTATACACTATGTATGTATATATACATATAATGTATATATGTATGCGTGCATGTATGTATGTATGAAATGTCCCCCGTACGCGTTCCTCCCTGTATTACGCCGGGGCTTTATCTCCCGGTTTCCGCAACGCGGTGGGCGACGAGGAAGGGAGTAACGGAGGGAAGAGGGGAGTCTTTTGCGCGACTGATCCCCGCGCACCGGGGTTCGCTCTATATTATATATATATATATATATATATATATATATATATATATATATATCGAGGTGAAAGAAGACAAGAGAGAAAGAGGTCGGGAGAGAGAGAGAGAGAGAGAGAGAGAGAGAGAGAGATAGAGACCCTCTCCCTACATACACACATGCCCATTGGCAGCAAAACGTTGGCGTGTATCTTTTTTTTGACTCTTTGATATACGCGCACAATGTCTCGTTATTTTAAAGGGGGAGGGTCGTCCGCCTAATGGCGTACTGTACGTGCTCCCTTTTTGGTGCTGTTCGCGCGCGCTCGATGCAGAATCCGTGGGGGGGGGGGGATATCGCGCGTGCTTTGCTGTAATACAACGCTCGGAAAGGCACTCCGTATATATATATATATACTATGCCGATGCACTTTTCATTTGCTTCCGGAGTATAATTTTTTGTAATACAGCATAAAGATCTCGTGATCGATCATGTCGCTTTATAGTTTATACATACACGGCTTTTTTATTCGGCGAATGGATCGATATGGTTCTACTCAAATATCTACTTAAAGTCTATTTTATTTGTTTATGTTTTAAATTTTAGTTTAATTTTATCCCCATCTGAAGCATCATTCATTCATTCTGAATAAGCAAACAATGTAAATAAACAATCATGTGCCTGTAATCTATGAAAAGTAAATATATTTTTAATAAGATCAATGAGACATTGAGTTTGAGATACACAGCCACATGAATTTTTGCAAACTCTGGTTCTCTCTAATCTTCAATTTCATACTATATACATATATCATATAGTTCTAAGTCGGTAAGCTAATAAGCTTATCATATCAATCTTCTATAATTCGTTCTTTTGTGTCGTAACGTAATTTAATTTTATTTAATGTTTATGAAACGCCATGAAATATAATAGATGAATACTATAATGTTTATTCATCATGTTTGTTTATAATGTTTATACACTTTATATTTAATAAATTATTATAGCGAATCCATCACTTAGACGAGTTTATTTTACTTGTCAGACCCAACCTGTCATTTTTCAACATTAAAAATATTTGTAATATTAATAAATTTTTAATATTAACAATTTTTAAATATTTTATTATTAATTATAGTCACCTTGATTAAAAACAACCTAATTAGAATGAAAAATATGGTTCTAATTAAAACAAGGCATGTTTTGCAGGAAAAGTACTGGTTATCAAATCATAATTATTATGTTCTTACAATAAAGTATCAGTGGTAGAATCATCGTACTTAATACAAATATTATTACCTTATTTGGATTTCGTAAACAGAAAATGTAAAAAAAAAATCATAAAAGTGCAAGAGTAGATTAATGAAAAGCCAATATTGTATTATCTAATATAGTTCTAAATTATATACAAAAATTTATATTGAAATCAAATTTCAAACGATGGAAAATTCTTATATAATTTATTAATAATAACTTATACTATTCTATAAGTAAATATTATTTTAAAAATCGCGCATAATTTATAAATGTTTTTTTTAAGTAAATTAATTATTTTTTATACTCTCTATTTTTATTATAAAAGTGTATTTAACATTCATTTTACTTTAACAATTCATTGACATAAAGAAATAATTCTATAAGTTATAAATATATATATATATATATATATATATATATATATATATATATATATATATATAAGCATATTACAAATCAAGATGCTAACTATTACATAAAAAGCCCCAAGCCATATTCGAATCAATAAAAATACACCGCGCTATCGACCCACCGGTAGCTTTTTACTATATTATACATCATAAAGTTAATATTCTTTTTCAAATATTCATTACATTTGAAGTAAACTGCAAAGTTTTAAATTAGACTTGATAATGCTGTAGTAGATTTTCAATAATAAGAAAAATACATTTACTGTTATAAATTGAAAGTGTACGCGTATTATTAAATTTATATATATATACGACTTTAAATTTTAAAACAGTCGTTGTGTTCAATTAACGTGACACGGAAAAAAATGTTGGACTTTAATAACATTTTTTCGATGCCTTCTAGTAAGATTTAGTTAGTTTACATTGAAAAGATAGGCGTTTAAATATAAAATAAAAAATTTTTCAAATCATATGATATTTTTCTTGAACCAATGAAATAAATCCTTACATATAAAAAATCAATTTATTTTGGACAATTCATTTGAATATTTATTGGAACTCAAAAAATGGCTCCTTCGAATGCATGCAGAATAGATTTTTTTAAATATTATACGTATAATAATTCTTACTATTATTAATTTTTAGTATAATATTTCAATCGTATCGCAGAATTTAATCACTTGCAATATTTCGAAAAATTTCTTCATTTTTCATAATCAAACAGACTTTATCCATCATATGGTAAATTAGGACGCATGCGTCGTCAGCGTTCGCATGCCCACAATCTCCAGGTAAAATCTAGAGAGGTTATTATTATTATTATTATCATCATCATCATCATCATTTCATTAATTGAATGCCTCATACCTTACACACGCATATATATATATATATATATATATATATATATATATATATATATATATATAATAGCATAATACGTTCATTAAAACGATTCGACAAAATTTAACCGAGGAAAATTAATGTTTTCATTTTTAATCGAGCGTGCGCGAATAATAGCCAAGGTTCGAGATCGTGAAATGAAATTGCGGAGAGCGCTTAATATTTAAAGAGCCTTTTCCAATACGACTCGACCTATATTTATGGTTGGGACGTAAATTGGGTCGATAGAAAAAGAAATTTCATTTTCTTTTTTAGAAATTAATAACGCGAGACTGACGTTTCTTCTTTTCACGCGTGTTTTCGTATAATTTCGGGATTAATGATTGAAGTTTATTAATTATAATTATGAAAAATTATAATCAATTATTTTTAAATTAAATTGTAATATAAATCTATTGCGGCATTATTTCCATTAATGGATTGAGTTTACTTTTACATTCGTGGGTGGACGCATACATTAACAGTTTCGATTTTTTTCTCGAAGCTTTTGAATGCATGCTTCGAACGCCGGGGTTGAATTAATCATGCATCGGTATATAGTACATAAATTTTTGAGATTGCTGAAAGGGGGCGAAAATCGAACCTTTAATAACTTTTTTTCTCTTGAGTACGGTTTCCATCCAACGGTGCATAAAACTAACGATAATTATCGAATATTGAAAGATTAGCGTAAAGAAATTTCTTTTTGAATTTTCCAGCGTATGGGAATTAAAATAATTCATCAAATAATAATTAAGTAATAAATCAAATAAATCAAAGGCTAAAAGACAAAAATGGATTAAAGCGTTTTAACAGAGAATCGAACTAGTTCTTTTATTTTACTTGGAAATCGTAGTTTATGTTGATAAGAACAAATTTAGTCGACAAGTTTTTGTTTTTAAATAAATCAAATTGTTCGTTAGCGTATTTTTCCCATCTTTTATTAGTTCAACATAGTAATAAAATTAAGTCGCTGTATTATTTCACAAAATGTATGCACTGATAAACTTAACGTAGCCCACGTCAACGTAATAATTTTGTTTTCGCAATCAAGGTAGGTATATTTCTATTATAAGTTCATAGAATTGCAATCGAGCAACGTACGTTGAAGATTGGATAACCTGGCCAGCAGACGGTCTAGCTTGAAACATAAAACTTATTCTCTGTTCATTTCAAATTGGATTCAATTTTAATTTCTACTTTCAAAAAATAGGTTTTCTCATATAATTCTTAGAAAATAAAGTCTTCGAATTAGGCTTCAGTGCCCGAAAGACAAATGTTAATGTGTAAACGATTGCCTTGTGAAACTATTCAAGTGTTTATAAAATTCAATATATCATTGATATTTGTCTCACTAAATGATGTAACGGATCTTTCTGTGCTTCTTATTCGCGTTATAATAATTTTTGTGCAAAGCATATAATGACGCAGTAATAAATTCGAATCGCTATCTACTTTATTGGGTGTACTGCGACAATTGAATAACATTGCATTAGAAAACGTCAATATCTAAACTCGCTAATACGTCCAGTATTAAAACAGAGATACGTGTATCCCATATATAGATATGATGGTCTATATCTCCGATTCGTATGTGTGTATTTGTCATTTTCTTTTACCTTCAATATGCAATTCAGTTATAATTTTGTTTTTAAACAATAATTATAAGTATAATAGCGTATTATATGTTAAATTTAACAATCAAAAATTGAAGCTTCGGTTGACCACTCGACAATCTCGATATATCCACAAGTGTAATATTCAATAAATCGTGGTATATTTAATAATTCAACTACTTTGTGGTGTACCGATTTCAGGAACAGAGATTCAAACTCAGGTTAAGATTTTGAGGCAACTTCAATATTTAATAATTATACTTCATCGATTAATAAACATTTTTACCCTCGTTTTATTTGATATAATATCTGGGCTTAATCTGGTAGTAACTATCGTTAAATAATTTTTATGCGACTCCGTTCACTTCCTTGTCGAAGTTTTGACATTACGCACAATCTATTCACATAATATAGTTTGTATCTAATGTCCCGCAATATTTAGCCCAATTTTTTGCCAAATATAGATGAGTTTTTTTTCTATTAAAATTTCACATTTTACATTTTATATTTTACATCCTACACTTTAAATACACACACACACACACACACACACACACACACACACACACACACACACAGGACGAACACCAAACCCCTGATCACTTGTGTGGATGGGGGACGTAGGATAGTGTCATAAGAAGAGGAGTCGTATAGGCTAACTAACAGCTCCGCCGAAGTAATATTCCCGGATAGTTCCGGCGGGATGCTAGTTTCGAGAGGCCACTAGTGCAGAGCTTGCTCTGCCTACACTAATAAAACACACACACACACACAACACACACACCACACACACACACACACACACCACATGTATATGTATATGTATATACATCGTTCCCCGGTATAACCTTCGCGCTTTGAAAAAGTAGGAGCGTGCCGGCGATAAATTTTCGCACCGCGCACGTCGCTCTTTCTATACGGATATCCGCGCGAGCGTCGTCCCGGACGATGCCCGTGGCTTATAATAGGCCATACTTTAAGCGAACGAGCCGCGCCGCCACGAGGGAGGAGCGCTCGTTAACTTCATTCCCTCATAACCCTCCTAACAAAAAAAAAAAAAAAAAAATTAAAATAAAAATGCAAAGGAACCAGTTGAAGAGTTTCGCGAAGCTTCGCATAGGCAGCGTGGAAGGAAAAAACCTCGTCAATGGAGCCGGTGTGCTTCGGTACGCCCCCTTTTGCACACGACCGTATTGTGTATATATATATATATGAAGGTATACAGCTCGACGAAGCGCGCTCGATCGCGGTAAAATGCAAATTATCCTCCCGCGAATTCTCCGGTCCCATCTCGCGGGTACGCTGGCGTATTATACGAAATTTGATTAAAAAAAAAACTTGAAACGCGAGCCGCCCGCTGTACAGGGTACTTTTATCCTTCTCCGGAGTGCACAGCTGTGTGCCTACGTGTGTATATATGTATATGCGTATGTATAATAGTAGCTGTTCGTCTCTGTGAAATGAAACGCGACATTTTTAATCGTACTCGAAAACTGTCCAACAAATTTCTATCGTGCGCCGTAAGTTTTTGACGAATCATTTTTTCTTTTCGTGAAAATTCGCGTTAAAGGCAACGGTATCAGCATTTTTAAGCGCTTTTTCGACTTTTGTACATTTTTATTAATTTATTGCTCATCGGGGTGGCATTTTTGACTATATTGTTTTATTTATAGATTATTAGGTAAAATGACCTCAGTCTTCTAATAAAAATAGGTTTATAGATAGTCATATATAGTATTTTACGACTATATTATAAATTATTAGAAACATATTAGATAACGTGATACCTTCCGGATTCCAAGTACAATTAAATTCATTGAAATACATTCTTTCTTCTATAAAAGAATCGTCAAACATTCAGAGTAGGCTTTAAAACTGTGGGGAGAGATAAAAATTAAAATAAGAATTGTTAAACTTGAAAACCATACTTGAATTTTTAAGTCTTTAATTTTTAAGACGTATACTAAGAATGCAGAGTGAATTTTTTTGCAGAAATAGGTACCATTATGAAATGCTGAGTTTTCGTTGTCTGGACCGAACGCTTACTTATACTAATATGGAGGTTCAAATGATTTTTAATTTAATTGTGTATATATATATATATATATATATATATATATATATATTTAAAATATTTTTATTAAAAAACTATTTTTTCGGAAACTCTCTAGTGAAAAGTGCATAAGAGTTATGAATTAATATAAAAGTGGTGAAAGATTCCAAAGTAGCGCTGATTTCATAATTTTTAGTCTTCTGTAATGCCATAGAAACTAATAAAAAAGAATCTGTTAAGATTCAAAAAATCGTACGGTAGTTTGTAACACATTTCCAATTAGGCCTCGGATAGGTAAAAAAAAAGATTAACTCGCGTAACTGCACAAAGAACCACCCCTATGAATCACAGCTCGTTTTTACACAGATTGCCAAGATATCGGGTAGTGTAACTCGAATCTTTAAATATATTTTGCCCGTAATCCCTCCATCCTCTTTATTCCTTTATTTATTCAAACTCTTCCGGGGGGGGGGATACCCGCGAGCGAGTTCGCATCTGCGTATGCGCGAGGCTGCTGCGTATACGCACGGCAAAAGGCATTGGGGAATAAAGAAGGCCCCACGCGGATGGAGGAGGAAGAGGAGGCGGCGAGAGAGAAAAGCGGCGGGAGGGAGAGAGAGAGTGAGAAGGAGAGAGAGAGAGGAGAGAGAGAGGGGAGTACGGTAGCAAGGGGAGGGTTGGAGGAGTGCGCGCGCTTAGTCGTGATTAATCGGCGCTCGCATGTAGGTCACGAGCCATGCAGACTCGCGCGCGCGCGGGCGCGAACGACTAACGAGATAGAGGGTTTACCGTGCCCTCTCCTCTCCAACGTCCCTCATCATCACTCTCTCTCTCTCTCTCTCTCTCTCTCTCTCTGTCTCACGCATAAGAGGTAAGCCTATTAAAGAACCTACCCCTCGTTCTCTCAACCTCTCGCTAGGCCTCTATCTGTCCCTCTCTTTTTTTTTCTCCTCGTGCTCTTCAGCATCATCCACGCGGTAGGAAGGAAAATGTGTACGTGTATATACATGCGACTGTACCCCCGTTCCACAACCCCAGGTGAATATACGGACCTCAAGCGAGGGCGAAGCAGAGGACGCTCTCGAGTCGTGACCCCGGGGCGTTTATATATATATATATATAAGCGTGCTGGGTATCTCAGGAGCGTAGGATAAAAATTCGAGCCCTTTCCACTGAGCCCTCCGTCCTCTTTTTCGTTAACCCCTTTGGGCGTGGCGCTTGCATCCCTTTTTCCGGCCCTGCGAGCATTTTTCCTCTCGTCGGCTTCTTTGTTTAACACGGAAGATCGGGAGCGCAAGGGGACGCGCACGAGAGCAGACCCGATGAACGCGTCGTAAACAAGCCCGTGTGTTATGCGGCCCGCTGCTCTTTTCGTTTCAATTGCAAAAGGGGAGAAAAGGCTGCCTCTAGCGCGAAGTGACTTAGAATTTCCTCTCGGAATGGGATCCCCCGGTGGAAAAAAAGTGTATTGATTTGATCCTTGCTCGAGGGGATAATCGTGATTTTTCTCTCTCGGTTATTTTTTGCCTGATCTTGTTGAATCGATTATCATTACGAGACACGAGATTGCAGCGGTGGTACTCTTAGATACTTATATGAGCATTGGAGTTAGATATGACTGCAAATGTTGTTCAAATTTGTTTTATCATTATGATCCATGAATAATTAGATCTGAACTTTGTTGTGGGGTATGTTTATAATACCAGAGTTCATTGAACTTGACAGCTACATTTAATGCAATCGCATACCTGCTTATACATCAGCAACCTTTTGAATTATAGGTCTATTAACAAAGTCACCTTTATGTCTGCATTATTATATGCTTAATAAAATCAAGTCTTGTAATATTATGCTCAAAAAATTATTACTGAGTTTTTTCCAACGTAAAAAGGTTGGATAAAGTCCTCATTATGATACTGATGCTGAGAAATCATACACTTCTGCATATTAATATTATTCGCTAGTACACCGGGAGAGGTATATAAGCTTCATCAGAAATTGATAAATTTCGTTAGCGGTTGGAAAAGAATTGAAAAATAGAGTAGCGAAGAGACATTGACATCGTCTACGATATAAAACTGGATTGACATTTACAGCGGAATGGCAATGACGCGCCAAGAGAAAATCGACCGCGCTCATTGCCGTATATCTCCTTTGGCTTCTCTCAGTGCACTATTGGGGGGGGGGACGCGGCGCAGTGCTCACAAGTTGTAATTAATGCTTATGAAATTGTTTTATTTCTTATAGATTTTTATTCCCTGTATTAAAAGTAGCGCTAATCGTTTTGACATAAATGCAAAACGTCTTTATTGATAATCATTGAATGTAGGTATGCGAGTATCACATAAAATAATGCAAGGTTAATACTTTTTAAAAAATAATTTTTTCTTTGAATGCCCATTTGTGTGCGTTATTAGAGTTTCTTAGATGGTGATGTGTGAATATGTGTATGTGCGCTTGCGTGTACACGCTACCACTTTTTCTAAAGGTAAAAATGTATCTTATCCTAGAAGAAACTATTCGAGGCATTCCGTGACCCTAACTCAGAACCTAAATCGGGTATATATCAATCTCGATCAGATTTGGGGGCCTTGTAATCATTTAGAATTCGGAGCTCAGCGATGTTACAACCACTATTAACTAAAAAACCACTCATATCAATTCCGTCACTCGCGAAATCCGCCAATAGAAGGATTCGTATTTTTTTTCTTTTTCTCCGGATGAATCCCAGCCTCTAGATGTAGTTTCAGTTCGAAATAGTCTAGACGCTTTTTCATCCGAAGTCTTTTTTTAACTGTCACTCTCTTACGACCCTCGTGGATTATTGATTATACCTCTGCTCTTGATTTTTGAAATCCTCTCTTTTTTGTTTTTCTCTTTACCTTACCGATAGACTCTAACTCTCTCGTTTATCAATATACCAATCGGAGGAAATTCAATAATCACTGAAGGTAAAAACAGTGGATGTCCTTAGCTCATTGATACGGTTAGACCTTTGGTATACAGGTGTACATTATTGCTTTTCCTGCCATCTGTCTATATTGGTGGTTCATGCAGTATTACAGAGATAACCACCGACAGGTGAATGTACATTTAGACTGTTTGGGATCTTCTAGATCGCTATATTGGACAACAGGCCAGTAATTGTTGGCACTTAAGTCCATTATTAAAGAGTCTTCGATGACAGTCAAGGTACCAGGTACGTGATATTAAAAACTCGTATGACTTCTAACGTCATCCATCTTGATTTTATTATACCTCTTCTTTTTGGACTCAGATTTCGTTTTCTCGACAACCACTAAATTGTGATAAATGCATCGATTTGCGCATCCATACTGTTTCGAAATATTTGCGTACAAATTAATTTCTACGTATCGTATCGCATATGCAAAATCGATATATAGTATATGCAGTGGTATGGTTTAACGATTATCATTGATTTCACGTAAATTATTCAGTTTATATTTTCTTAAAAATAATTAAATATCCTATCAGTGATGATATCAAAATTAAATATTAACATTAACGCTTTGCTGAACTCACAATCATGATTTTTGAACTTGTGAAACGCTCATTTCTAATAATCATTTGTAATTATCGAAGTGTTAACGTTTTATGTTTCAGTATTGTTATTCTATTGATCTTTATATTCATTACGATAAACTCAGTGGATAAGTTGATCAATATATTTATAGTTTTCTTTAGAAAAGTCAGCCTTTCAATAAAAGTTCTTTGCTTTTTTCGCACCACATCCCTAACGATCGAGTATTATGAAGATAGAATTCAAATTGCAATATTACAATGCACTTTGTAGTTATTTTTCACTTCTGAATTGATCTATTTATAAAGTTGAAAATAATCAAAATTAATAGTAAAACATAATTTGAAGTTTAGAATCCGATCGATTCAGACCTAGGCGACTATACACGTAGGAATTATACATTTTTTTTTAAAGAGCGACAAAATTTATATCACACATTATAACGTATACAAAATCTCTGAAGTAATTGGGCTTCTTACATTCGTTTAGCTACTCCGAAATTAGCTTTGAGAAAACGGCTATTTGACCATGCGTACAAGATTATACTTAAAAAAGCATTCGGGGGGCGTTACTGTAATTTGCGGTCCCGCAAGCACCGGGGGAGCTTTAAAGCGCCGATTACAGCGAACTCCACCCTCCCCTCAACCTCACCGGTGGCCCGCTCAAGAGGAATATCCACCCTAGCCTCGCTCTTAAACGGCAAGAGGGCAGCATATATATGTGTGCACACCTTGAATAAGGTTTCCCTTTTCCAGACACACACGCGCGCGCGCGCGCGCGCACATGCTCACACACGTGCGCTTTATGCGTGTCGCATCGTGCCGTGCTCTTGGGAGCCGCAACAGAGCTCATCGCCCCGCGGCTTCATGGACTTCCTTTTTCGACTTTTCTCTCGCTCCCCCTCCCTCCCCCCCTCTCTCTCTCTCTCTCTCTTCCTCTTTCCCTCTTACAACCTATGCCGCCGCGAAGCGAGGCGAAGAACGACCGCATGCATTCACTTCATACAGCTTTGGTCACGACATCTGGTGGTTTGAAAAATGCAAAAATTTCAGCGAGATTGGTTCGAATAGGAAATGAAAGGAAAAAATTAACAATCGATGAAATTGAATACTAATTTCAATCGGTGACAATTTTTGACGTTGATATAAAAATTCTTAATATTGTCGGGGATAAGAGTCGTCAGATTTTGTTATCACCCTCGAGCCAAACGCACGGGTGAATAATCGGGGACCTTTTAGTTCATCCTCAATGAGGCACGAAGTTCTTGCAGACGAGGGAAATTGACGATTATATATATATATAGCGTGTGGTAGGCAGGGATGGTTTGATATTTGTATAACTATATAATATGATCGATTGATACACGATAATACTTGCTTATGTGTACCAATGATGTTATGTATTTATCATGAAGATGCAAGCGTATATAGTCTTGCGCTTTCAATAAAAGGCGCTGTTGTACAATTTTGTACAATTCACATTTGCGTAATAAATACGTTCAATTTTCTTAGAATAGTAATTGAAACAAAAGACGAGGTAATATTCTCTTTTATGATTATAATTTTATTATTCTTATAATTTCTTTATTTGTATACTGTTATATTCTGCTTATTGTTATATTGAATTGATATACGGTATTGTAATTTCGTTTTTCATTATTCCCTCTTATTGTTATTAACGACAATTAGATATTATTTTCTTTTGTCGTTTATACTTATTTCCAAGATAATGATTTCGATTCTTGAAAACTAAAGTAAGACAAATATTTTCTAGAAAATTTAATAAAGCTCGAGGTTTACAGCCTTTACGCGCAAATAAGCCGATGTTTCTATTCTATTTAAGTCGAAGAATGCTTGCCTCCTTTCTTAAGTACTTGTATGTGTATACGAGCTCATAATATTTAAACTAGCTTTCGGCAAATACCATCAAAGTGTATTGCTAAATGAGGATATAAATTGTTATTTAAATGAAATTATAGTCAGACAATTGGTTATTAATTTTGATTGGTTATCCGACACCGTACTAAGGCAATATCATATGATTAATATTCATTCGTCAATCTTTGATGGGATAATAGTTAATAATAAACGATGGTTTTCACGAGTAAATTGATTTTCCGTTGATTATACAACGTTTCGATGGGCATCGTTTTATCCTCTTACTTCAGGTGTTTAATTTAATGGGAATAATTATACTATGTCAAAATGAAATGTAGTTGTAATCTTTCACATATATTAGATTTTACCTCCAATCTCAGTATCAAAATTGCTTCTCATAAATTTTTATCCAAAAGTTAACATCGTCAATAATAGTATAACATTAATCGAATTTTTAGTCGGTGTGGAGGCAATTTTGTAACAAATAAATTTGTTAGTTTGAATTGTCGCCACAATATGATGGTATAACATTTGTTTAGATACTGTATATGATATTATCTATATAATTAGGTTGATCGACAACCAATGCTTCGATTGTTAGTTTCTGAATTAATGCGTGAAAATGAAAGTCACTCTTTAATGCAATAGATCAGTAATTAAGCGAAAATGGTGTGCAAATGATAATCGAGAAGCTTTGAATGATTATTGATTCGTTAGTATACCAAATACTGATTAAAACAGTTATAATTGTACAATCAGTTTGTTTTTGCAAGAAATTTTACAATAATTGTGCGTTTAAAAGGTCAGGTCGATTTATATACAATAATATGTTATTCGTTATACTTTTTATATTTTCCAAGTTTAGCCACCTGAAAGCTCTGGCATTTAAACTTACTGTGCTGATTCTGCCAGTAATGATATCACGTAACTGTTTATCAGTGAAAAGTAGACGTTTCATGTACAGTCAAAAAGATAGTTATCGAGCTGACAAATCAACTAAGATATTCTATTGAACATTGAATAAGACAAATGTTGAAAAATTGCCAAAAGAAAAATTCACGCAAGACAATGTGTCGAAAAATACTTTTTTTCTGTTTATATCTTTTAATATTCTTTATTTGCTGATCTTCTGCGGCTTTAAAACTACATGGAACTAGTTGTGTACTAAATTAAGCATATAACTATACATTATCCATAAAATAAATAATGATTTATACTGTAAATTGAGAAATGCAATTGAAAACTTTCCAATATATATATTGGAATATATAAACACAATGAACGCCTTTATAATGCAAAAGTCATAAATTATCATACATGTACTTGTATACCAAATGTACCCGAGTCCAATGAACATATTGCCACAATTGTATTATTGAAAATTTTTAATTCATTTGTAAACAATAAAGTCGGTAAATTATTGTTATTTTTGCGGCATTCGCCAATGTTTAACGATCAATCACAAGCGGAGGATGCGGATCTTCGTGAAGGAAGACGAACTTGAAATGACAGGCGACACTTTCGAGGGTCTTTGAAGGAACCATAACACAAATGATCGTTTAGTCGTCGTTAAACCCTTGCGAGCTAAAACTACGGACGCGGATTTAATAGGCGAGGAAAACAGTTTTGTACGCGCATTCGCAGTGATACGCATACACAAAACACTCGAGCTGTTGTTTTTTTTTTTTTTTAGATTGAGACACGATAAAATCCACCGACATCCAGCTTACCAATGAGGAAAGATTAAAATATCTATTATAATTCCGAATTGAAAGCTGTTTGTCCGCTCGTACGTAAACGAACGTCGATTGAAGGTGCCCGTTTCTATTTTTGTATTCACACCTCTACGAATACATAGAAGAAACAGTCCAGAAAACTGATTTTCATGTGTTATCTCCTTCGATTCTGCGTCCTTATAGCTTGAACTGACGAGGACGAAGCGATATCCATACAATAGTTCGTTATATCACTTTTATCACGACAAAACAAAGATTGACGAAAGTCTCTGCCTGCTCTTTCAAGTTCGTTCTGCCTCGAATTATCTCGATTGATAACCGGCGTGCTAATATGTTTCGCGGGGTTCGAAGGACATTCGGTTATGGTAAATGAAACGCTTGGCAGCTCTATATCCTATATCTTTCTTATTATTTATTCCAGCCCAACCGGTTAAGCGGACGGGGTGGAGGAGGTGGAGGAGGAGGAGGAGGAGGATGTGGAGCTCGGTGACGGCGGCGGGGGCGGAGAACGGATCGGCGCCGCCCTCGCGCAGCAAGCACAGCGCGACCCTGCTCGCGGGCCACGTCTACCTGCTGGGTGGCCGGAACGGCAATCTGCCGCTCAAGGACCTCTGGCGCTACAGTCTCGGTGAGTACTTATATATATATATGTATATATATATATATATATATATATATATATATATATATATATATACATATATGGTAGTTCTAGTAAAACCAGACACAGCTAGACTGAGTGTATGGAAAACCAGAGATAGGAAGCCATGCAAAAGTTTCTGAGTATTTAACCAAAATCCTCAACTATAAGCTCCCAAAATAAACTATTCGAGGATATGTAATGTTTTGAACTTATTCTACCCTGTCTATATTGTTAGAAAGATTTTACGAACTAAACATTTTATTATTGGTAAAAAAGGAATCTTTGTTTTATTTTTTCTTAGATATTAATACTACTGATATTCCATTTCGGAAATAATTATTAAAATAAGAAGATTGAAAGATTATGAATTGGAATAGGAAAATCTAGCAGCCGTAGAGTACAAAAATACCAAACGCAGAAAATTTTTTTATTGTTGTAAATCTACCATACATGATTAATCCAAAAATTCGGAATATTTCGTCCACCATAGGTGCTTCAATCGATTTTTATAACCTCCAACCTCTGGACGCACAGAGCGAATATGGGGTTCTTTTCTTTTTTTTGTTTTTGCTACTATTATAGCAATATTAAGCTTTGCTCCACAGCATCACAGATGATCTGCAGTACTCATTTCTTGGTTTAAAAGATAATTTGACGTTTTTATTTTATTTTTAGGATCGCTGAATCTAAATTTTTGAGGTTGCAAGCTTCAATTTCGGTTCTGTTTTAAGTCACAAGCGACATTCCATGAATTGTGGTCATTTTCCGAAAATATAGTTTTGAAAGAATAAATGATATAATTCAAATATTCAGAGAAATAATTATATTCGAAAAATTTTTTCTTTCTTCTGAAATATCTATTTTAAGATGAAAAAGCAGCGGAAATTCATGAAATCCGCACTACAATTATGCTAATGTACTTGAAAGCTTATTTATATAATACCCATGAAAATATTTCAATTTGACCACACATTACATAATTTGTTCTGGAAATAAGGAATATAATGCCGTGTAATTTTTTTTCTTTTCACGAATTTAAGGAATTAGAATTTCGTTACAGGTAAATGGAATTTTGTATTTTTTTTTCTCATTTGGCAAGTTTAAAGTCTTAATACATGAGCGTCTTAGAATACTTGATACTAACATTATCGAATGGAATTGATATACATTATTACTTCAGCTTTCAAATGAAATTTATTTAAGCTAAAAAATGTAGAAATGTAGAAATGTAGCGTTAAGATAAACAATGAACGTACAGCGTAAGCAAAGTGCAAATGGAGGAGAGTATCTTTCTAGAATTGCAGGCTATGCGAGGTAACGGAATATGAAGAATAGATGATACACGAATAATTTATATATATATATATATATATATATATATATATATATATATATATATATGTCACAGAAATTATATCGCAAAAACATGAAAGTACTGTCTTTTTAAGCGGTATTCTATTATTCTACTGTATATTTTCACATGGAAATTCCTGGTTGGTCATAAAATACCAGCCAATGCTCAATCACGAAGAAATGACTTATTATCGATTCCTATATATTCGTTTAAAATTTGCGTGAAAAATAAAAATCGCCCCTAATTCGTCGCAATCTGCTGCACGCGCAAGCATCTCGGCGATATCAATCTGTCACCGTGAGCCGTCAAAATTTGCCGACGTTGATACGTCAAGCACGCAGCGATATATATATATATATATATATACACATACATATATCTGCATCACAGTCAGTTATAGTTGGTTTAATAGCCTCTGCGCATGCATTCGACTCTTGCGGGCCGCGTCGCGCGTCTTATTAACACGCGACGTCGGATTACGAATGAGTTCCGAGCTCGGGTGAGAAAAATTCCGAAGGGCATGCAGCTCCGAGCCCTCGAGCCCGTCGGATAATTTTGTTATCTATATATAGCTTTTTTACATACACATAAAAAAGGTAGTGAAATATTTACTTAAAAGCTAAAAGAAAAGAAGACAGAAAAGAAAAAAATTATGGGCACCGAAGAATTGCGTTAAATATTCCGGGGGAACGGGGCGAAGGGAGGTTAGTAATTTTTGCAATGGGGCCACGGAGCTCCCGATAAAATGCCGGCACTGCCCAGTTGAGGCCTGGTCCTGGGGTTCGGAGAGTCAAAATTTCAAGTGGTCCGAGAATAAAATCACATGCGAATGGGAACGATAAAGAGGAGGAGAAATGTGATGGAGCGGAACATTTTGCAATACATGGCGAATCAGCGAAGAAGACTGAAAATTGCCATCGAACACAAGGTAATGTTTAGGAAAAGTGTTACGTAATTATGCCGTTACGTTTTTGTGAAGTAACGAGATTGCTTTCTGATATCGATTCGTTACAATGACATCCAAATTCGTTTATATAGTATGCCTGATCTTTTAGGTTATGGGACGCTTGATTTCAGTATTAAAGAATTTTCAATACTGTTGAAAAGTATAAAATATAAAAAATATAAAAAAATATAAAAAATTGTATAAAATGTATTTAATTCGTTTTGTAAAACTAAATAAAAAGCTATTTTTACAAGCAAACGCTTTTATCTTTCAATTCAAAGAAAGAAATTGAAGGAAACCAACGTATTAAACAAATTTTGTAAGTAAATTTATTATAATTAATTCAGTACAGTGTGGGGTAAAAAAATCATCATTGAAAATATTAAAGTCTTCTTTTAGTTTTATTTGACTTAATAAAATGATTTCTTTTATATCCTACCAAATTCATTTTATATCTTTTATAAAATTTTGTTTATAAAATTCGTTTATATCGTAATTTTCTTTTTTTTTTTTTAATTTTTAGCGTATATACATGAATGCATTGGTTTGGATTAAACAGTTCATTAACATTCCATATCATTAAATAAAAGAAAGTTGTATTGAATATATTTCTCAACTTAGTATCATTTATTCTCATCGAATTCATTTTGAACATACGCGTAAAGTTGGACATAAAGCAGTTTTTAATTTATAAAAAAGTATAGCAATTATACAATATATTATTACAAGTAGTTTAATATTTAAAATTTATGTATATATATATATATATATATATATATATATATATCCTCTCACAAATACATGCGTATATCACGTGTATATAATTTCTCCCTCAAGCTGCCCAAGGTCCTCGATTACTGCGTAAAGTCCGGCCTGATCGAGCAGATGTCCTACGGGCGTTATCGCATTTACTGCCCACCGCCGCCGGGCGTACGCCGAGCCAAGACCAAGCCGAAGTGCTGCGACTGCAGGTCGTGCATAGGCGGCTGCGGCTACTGTCCCAAAATCCGTAAGGCCAAGCTCCGCAAGGGCGGCAGCAAGGGCGGGCGATTCTGCGGCTGCGCGAACAAGAGGAAAAACAGATGCGAGTGCGAGTAGCCTGGGTGCGCGCGCGGCGCGCGGAAGCGCCGCCGTCGACCGTACGAGGAGGTTGTCGGCGTTCTGGCTCTTTCGGGAGAAGAGGGACGTGACGCCCCCGTTGCCGGTTAATCCGCGAGGAATAATAGCGTCGGTCGCTGATATTGTCTCTCGGCAGTGTGTCGATCGTTCTTGTTTGTATAAAGCCCAATATCGTGAAATTTAATGAAAAACAAAAAAAAAAATTATGCATTGTTTTATATGTCACGGGGAAACGTCGAATAAAAAATTTTTCTGTCCGTACATTGTATTCGATTATGTATCTGTTATTCGCACGAATTCGTGTATCAATTGAAATTTTCCAAGGCCAAGGCGATCGGAAAATACAGCGCTTATTATAAAGCGCGCTTTATCGATAGTTTTTGGCACATGTTCAACTATTATTCTCGAAATATTATACTTGATGTCTTTGCACGAGACACTAGGCTAGCGAATTTTAAGGATTGGCTTATCGAACGCCATTCTATCACAAGACTAAGCAATCCCCAGACTAACAAATATATTATTTAGACACTTTTTGATTATAAGACATATATATATATATATATATATATATATATATATATATATATATATATATATGTATACAATTCCGCAAATGCATTTACATGGAACATTGGAAAACCTTTCAAAAGGATGCATTAGATTTTCCTACTAAATAGTTTGATTTGCTTTCATCTCGGATTTCTGAAATTGCTTATGAAATATATTTAATAAACTTATTTGCAATCGTGTCGGTGCTTTACTGGACGGCCTTTTGGAAAATATAAATACTTATGAAACAGGTAAATATACTCTCCGAGGAACATGATGAATTGGTAGCTGCTTGTCCAAACTTTGATAATGTCTGTACCAAAATTAGCGACGATACATTCGCTGCTTTCAAATTTCTTTATTCGCCACAGATTGTGTCACATACATTAATTTTTTGTTTCCGTATGCCTTATTCGGATGGAATTTATGGACTGGAATAATTATGGATTTTAGAACAGTTCTGTACACCAAGTAAGTGACATAATGTTGTGTCGAAGTCATCCAACTTACGGTACGCAATGAGGAAGTGAGCTGTTCTAGAGTGTAATATGCAGGCGTCAAATTTCTCATTCTAGGAAGGAGCTGTGGAAAATGGTATAATGTTAGCGTACAAGTTCTAAATAAAGGTCAATATTGGTACACGAGTTATGACTGATAATCTTTTATATTGTACGTAAAAGGTTTAATCGTGTGTATATACTCATATTAATTTCAAATCAGTTGCGTAGACAACTCGATATGCCTTACACCCCAAATGTTTATCCAAGGTCTCACTCTCTATAACCGGCAGACAGCGGGTCGATCGACAATCTCATCCCCTTCAATCTCGCGCGTTCTTCCTAGCTCGCCTGACATTGTCATTATTTCGATATTTCATCTAGTTTATTTTGGTCCACTGACGTGATAATGTAAATAAGCTCGTCCTATTTCTTCATAAACCAACGCATTTTCGCACAATCCATGTTGCCTATATATTAATTTGAACAACGAATCTTGTTGGTACTGAATAACAGTATAGTGAATCTATTTGCACGGAAAATTAACAGTGTTCTAGATTTATAGTGGCAATTCTTTCACGTTCATAAATATTTTGATCTTCATAATTTTGATAATATATCAAATACTTGCAGCCTTTTAATGCTATACCTTCCCTGAAAACTTTATTGTTGGATTTAATATATATCCTACATTGAGACTTTAATCATCTACATTTATATCTTACTTTAGGATTCTTTTGCTTCAGTTTACATATGTAGGCATATATATTTTATGTAATACTTTATTGTTATAGATTAATGGCAACATCATCCCATGGTTAAATAAATATTAAACTAAAACACATCTCTCCAAGTACAAGAAATAATATTATTGCTTGTACATATTACAATTTTAGAAAAACACGTAATTAATGTGACTTTTTATTTTTAGATGTATTAAAAAACGAATCCAAAATTAATGTTTTATTTCTAAAATTAGAGCTGAGCGGTAATTTCCAAAAATATTGTCTCGAGTCTATTGAATTTATAAAATATAGATTTCAATTTTGTAATGTTGTCCAAGAAAATCAAACTTAAAGTAGAAGAATCAGTTCAAACCAACTGAAAGTATAGATTATAAATCTACATATACATGTAGAAATAAAATTTATTGAATACGAAGTCTATTAAAATAACATAAGATAACTAACGTTTATTATAAATTATTAAATTATCTCAAGGAATAACTTTACTTTTTTGATTTTTATCTCCCCTTCTCCTTACTTTATTTATACCCATAGTTGAAGTTTACGCTAACTTACAAACTCATATATGTATAGCAGAGTGCACGAGACATAAAGTTTCCCGCCAAGCCGAGGACGACATTACATGGAGGAAAAGAAATTTACCGCACCACTCTCCGTTGAGAGTTGAAAAAGTAAATATATATCTAATACCCCGGGGGCCAAGTACTTGGCTTCAAAAAAAAAGAGCCAACGATTGCTAGCGCCTTTCTTTTGCGTTGGGCCATGAAAGGAAGCCATTATAATTATATATATAGTATACCGGTACGAACAAAGCTGGAACTTCATGGTCATCCATCTACCAAAGAGCATCAGAGAGTAGAAACAACCGCGCATCTAAGGAAACATATAAAAAAGAGACGTCGATGTAGGGACGTGGGGTCAGAGTTTCACAAAGCCTGTGAGCGCTATAGACTCAACAGAGTTATATTTGCATTTTTTTGTCGAAAAACTTTCTTCGCTAAAAGTTTTTCGACGCAACTTTTGATTAAGTTCCCATATAGCTGTAAATGTTTTCTGTTAGATGATTTTTGGAATAGAATTGTACAATAAGTAATATAGAAATGTAGAATACGGGGATATGAGACTAGGATAAAAAATATTAGTAAAAATACGATAAAAAGGAAAAATTATGTTTGACGAAAGTGTTTTGTGTTAGTCTGTTATTTATGTTTTTCTTACAATTAAAGGTAATTATAGACTGACACAAAACACTTTCGTCGAACATAATTTTTCCTTTCTATCGTATTTTTACTAGAATTTTTTTATCCTAGTCTCATATCCCCGTATTCTATATTTTTATATTACTTATTGTTCAACAATTTAGTGTTTATTCGCATTCTACCAGGTAGAATTAGCACACAATTCAGATGGCTAGAGAATAAAGTCATGAGCTATCAGTATAACTTGCTCATACTTTATTGATGGACGAATAATATAACTCTTAACATTTCTGCTACCTAGTTAAGTGTGCATATAAGCTATCTATTTATGAGAGAGGCAAAATCATTTTCGTGTAACTGATTTTTAGATTTTTTCATATGCTTAATCTTAGTTTTTAAAAGTATTATTATTATGCGCCATAGTGCTATATATATAGGGCAGTAAATGACTCTTTTCACATTGCTAGATATTTATCTGGGTTCATGAAAATTGTTTTTACTCTATTCGTTATTTGTGTACATAGCTTTTTCAGGTAGACGGCTGAAACAAAAATATCTCCATTTGGGCGACATCATTGTCGTGTTTATTTTTTTACCGATATTGTTCAAATCTTTAGTTTTTTTTATCTGAATTGATATATAGTGGAAGACATAAAGGCACAAAATGGTGCAAATAATTTTCATCAGCTGTGCCAGATTTCCAAAGTATTTAGCGATCAACATGGAAAAGATTATATACAAATTCTTTATAATTTTGACGTTGCGCCGTATCTAGAATCTATATTATGAAAGGCGTTTCTTTTCGCACATTTTGACATATTCAATTTTTGTTATTTTGAATTTGACTTGATCGTCGAACACAGATGTAGGCACAGATCGAACGCGAACAAAAAAATAATAACACATGGGATTAAAATCACGATTTTTTCGATCAAAATTTATTTCATTCATCAATATCATCTTCAGGATGAGCAATACAACCATTTCCGCGTCACTTCAATATTACAGTACCACTTTTGTAGAACGATATTTGTTTTTTCTCCTCAAAATATGCCTCCGTATCATCAAACTTCAGTGTATTTAGATGATAATCATATTAATTGAGGAGTTCAACTATGAATCTATTTTTCATCCATTATTACTTATCATCGCGTAAATTCTAGTTTGTTACGTTCAAAAATACAACAGATAGTAAATGTAGCACTTGCTTTGATGAGAATTTTCTCATAGACAAATGCTCACTCAGACAACCTCATTTATTATTCATTTAAAATGATTTTGTGGATTTTTTTTTAAAATTTTTTCGGTAATACCCCTTCATTTGGAAGTCCTTGACTCAAACAACGTTTGAAGTCAGCAAATTAACATTTTACTTTTATTCTGATGAATCGACATCTCCATAGATCATTTTAAATTATTCTTTACTTGAATCATATTTTTCAATCGTTTCCAAACCAAGAGGCAGAACGTAGCATCACTCTTAGCATAATCGCTCATAAACTAATTAATAGAAAGTCTGAAAATTTTTACAGGTATATTTGGAAGGCTATTACTAATTGAAAATTATTCGAATGTAATAACACTAGTGACGTCTATATGTCATTACCGGGACTTTTCAGCCCATGTGTTACTATCAAAATTAGGCATGTTTCAGTATCCTACAATTTCGGTATTGAAGATCTTTACGAATACATTTGTGGGTCAGTGGTGGTGGATCATCGCTAGAGGGGAGGAGGTAGAAGATGGTACAGTGAATAAACTCTCTTATCTCCTCGGGTTATCCGATGTGGGCGCGCGTTCACACGGGAACATTTTCCGGCTTCGTCATCATGTTTTCCGACTGCTGCTGGGGGCGCAACTATATTTATATACACCCTCTCGATGACGGAG
>JACCIC010000205.1:927500-945000 GCA_018907035.1 Sycobia sp. Sy_11
ACGTTTCAGTTTATAATTCCGTAATTGGCGTTTTTAAAAAAATTAACGTATCATTAAGATCAATAATTCGAATATCATATTCTATAATATGTAGCCTTGTCATTTTAGTCATGCACTCGCATTAACGCTTTATTGGTGTCTATGTTACGATTTGCTAAAATTTAGTTTTTGAGGAAGAAATGAAGTGTTTAGAGAATGAATGAAGAGATAATATATATATATATATATATATATATATATATATATATATATATATATATATAACTTAATCTCGAATCTGTTCTGTTAATAAATTTGAAACGAATCAACCCGCTAAACCGTTTAATATCGACCCGATGCATTTGATTATATTTGATATCGACCTGGATTCGCCCCGATAGAGCTCATTTATACCAAGCTTAGAGTACGTTCTGAATTGGAAAATAAATAAGTAAACGTATAAAACGCAAGACAAAGACCTGCATTATCTCTTCTCCCCCCCCCCTCTCATCGACCGTTACTGACAATGCTCGCGCACCAGAAACGGAGTCCTGGCACCTGCTCTCGTCCTGCGACGCCGGGCCGCCCGCACGCCACAAGCACTCGGCCGTACTGCACGGCGACGCGATGTACGTCTACGGCGGCATGACGGATCTCCAGGAGCGCAGCGACTGCTGGCGCTGGGAGGTGAAGTCGGCCTCGTGGGCTCAGCTCAGGAGCAAGCCCGGCCCCGGCCCTCTCCACGGCCACGCTGCCTGCAGGCTGCCGAGCTGCATGCTGATATTCGGCGGCGAGAGCGGCGGTCTCGCCACCAACGAGCTGTGGAGGTTTCATTTCGGTTGGTATTTATTGCCCTGCTTTGGCACTGGCAGGGGAAACGTGGGCCCCGTGCGCGGGGACGCCGCGCAGAATGAAAAGAAACACGATAGTCGCGCGTTCATAACAGCCACGGTGCATATAGAGCGTAAATAGAGAGAATCGATGCTTTAATTAAAGAAATAGGCGTTTTTTTACCTAAAATATTTATTTAAATGTTGCGCTATATGTTATAATCCCATAGCATATTAAAAAGAAACAGAACAAGTGCGATATGATTGTTTTCTTTAAATTTTAATTAAACACATAATGTAGAAAGAGAAATTCAATAAAAATAATTTTTTCAATAGACTTATTTGTCTTAATAATTTTAATACGTGTATTTTGATGAGAAACATAATTATCTAATTAAATTGAAATTCATTGCCAAATACATTGAGAAACATTATTTATATACTTAAATTGTAATTCAATAAAGTTGTATATGACACAATTATTAAATTATTTACATTATTATTTTGTCAATACTATCAATTAATATAAATGTAATTTTCATATCAGCGGTAAATAACTGTATTCCTATCGCATTTAATTTTTATTTCTTTCGTCCACACTTTATGATTGTTCGCAATTTAAAAATAATTTATAATATTTGTACAAGGCGTGATCGATAATAAACAGAAGTCATACACAAAGATTGTGTGTATTTTGGAAAGTTGCAAATACTTTTTGTCAAACGGACGGAAACTTTGAGTGTGCTTTGAAGAACAACGGGGAGGGTGGAGGCTTTATACTGCGTCAGGAAAAGGTTAAATTGTCTGTTTGAAAATCAGTTTACAAGCAAGCTCACAAGCGACTAATACACAAAACAGCTCATGTAAGTTTTTTATACTTTAGAAATTTCGATCTGAAACATGGACATCTATATTTCTATAATAAACCACAACTCCTCCCATTATTCTTCGGATTACAGACAAAGTCTCGGCCCGTCTCCCGAAATTCCATGCCCCGCGATCGAGGGCCGAATTATCATTTGCTCCATTGATCGAGATGAACGTCGGCACGTAGCTCAAAAAAAAAAATCTTTGCAACTTTCCAAAATGTATACAAGCTTCGTATGCAATTTTTCCTACTTATTATCTAATCTGTGTATTCCAACTTGATAAACGTATTAAGCAGTAAATCGAATCCAATGATATCTAAAAAACTATATCTATAATACCGTCGTGAACATCAATATTTTAGACATAATATAAAATAGTATAAAGTTTGGAAAAATATTTGCTCAATAAACATTAAACGCTTTGAGAACGCGCGCATTCTAGGCGACTATAACACGCGCAAAAAAAAATGACAAACCCACTCATATAGTTTCTCGATTAATAGAGGACAAAGCTAAAAACATCAGTCGTATATATACATATACATCTATATATCTATATATTGAAAACGCGTTTTTCCACCTCACCCCTCCCATCAGGCACGGAGGCCTGGGAGAAGCTGAGCGTGACGGGCCCGAAGCCCCAGCCGCGCGCCGAGAGCGTCGCCCTCGCCGTCTCCGAGCTCCTGATCCGCGGCAACGGCATCGACGGCTGTGGCGGCGGCGGCGGCGGCGGCGGCAACGGCCCCGGCGGCTCGCCCTGGAATCCGGCCGGGGGTGGCTCGTCCTACGCGTCGTCGTACGGCAGGACGCGGGCGCGCGGCCAGCGCGGCTCGAGCGTCGGCGGCAAGACCGGCGGCGGCCACCAGGGCCGCGCCTCGCCGTGCGAGCCCGCGCCCGCCCGGCCCAGCTTCCTCAGGGAGATATCGAAGCTGTCGCAGATCAATCTGTCGCGGCTCAGCCATCCGAACAAGTGCAGCTACTCGGTGCTGAGCGGCCACGACGACGCCGAGCAGGACAGTCCCCAGGAGGTGAGTGTGGTGTGTGGGTGTGTGTGTGTGTGGGGGGTTAGGGGGTGGCTTTTTGTACCGAAAGAAACGAGGGCGGACGGGAAATGGTTTCGGATAGGACTGTTACACTATATTTAGAGTTTTTCATTTATTAATTTTTTTTTTCGCTAATATTTATAAAATAAAAGATCATGATCAAACTGTATAAGACTGGCTTTAACGTTTCTTACGGCGCTTTTACAAGCAGCGAGATAACAATGTCACTAGAGTATTAGAATATGCAGCGTCGTTTTAGGCACTGCTCTGCTAATGGCGCGAAATATATTCAACAAAAGTCATAATTGATCATTAATAGGACGTTGGTAAGATTAAAATTAAAATTATATTTTTATGGAAAACGATACGATCGGTGTTACTGTGATCGAACAGCGTACAATATATAACGACGATCGCGAAAGCTTCAGATTACGCGTCCGGCGTTGTTGTCGCGAGCGTTCGCTCCGCGTATCGTAGAGTGCGCTCGGTGAACTTGATTCTTTTAAAAGAATTACGTAATATTTGACGGGATAAAGATTGCAATAATGAAGCTTCGGCTATATCCCAAAAATGATCAAATAATGCTTGTTCAATAATAATTGTCGAAAGTATACCATAGTCGGAATAATTTAATTATATTAATCGTATGGTTAAGCGCACGTTCACTATTTCATTCATTTGTTTTTTTTCGCAATATAAATAGATATAAACTTTTACAATGACTTTAAATAATATAAATGTATTTTTATTCTAATAAAACTGGTAATTGCGCCATATCTTGACATTATCCTTTATACAGCCGTATATAAAACATTTTTCATTTTATAGAATATAATGATAAAATATAATCTTAAATTTGACTGTTACTGTCTTCTGAAGTAACGCAAGTACTTGAAAGAAGTAACTAACGCTGTAATTTAATTTAAAAAAACAGTAATATTGAAAGTTCAATATTTTGATCAAAACTAAAAAATACGTTTCCTGACGGGTTACTTTCAATTATAACAAAAAGTATGAATCTTAATTGTAATTAAATCAAGTACGGTATTTATATAATTACTGACGATAGTCACATTGTTCTTGTTTATAATTATATTGTAGAATCAGAAATGGAAATTACTACTGTGAGACAAAAAAATATATATATTAATCTATATTTTATTTTAGTAAAAGACAACCTGATTGTACCTATCACCTAAATTTACCTTTAATGTTGTCCGGCGTGTCGAATGGCTTAGGTTAATCTTCAGGGACCAAATCTTTTAATCTAGTTTAGACCTTGCGGATGAACTCGAGCTGTTTGAAACGTCGGATAACATCAAAGGTAAATTTAGGTGATTGGGGCAGTTGGCTTGTCCTTTACTATAATAGAATATTGATTAATTTATTATATCTCATGTTTAATTTTTAATTATTAATTTTATTTTTATATTATTAATTTTTAATTTGATGTAATTTAATTGGTTTTAGTTGTTTTTTTTAATGTTATTTAACGTCGCTCTATTTATGCATCCAAATACCGGTGCTTATCAGCGGCGGAGGTCTACGATGTGTTTGTAAACAAAGCACATGCAAATTATTACAGCGGCGCTTGTGCCAATCGGCCGAAACTGAGATTCGAACACGGATCACCAAGTTACTTGTCTTTCGCTCTAGCGATCGAGCCATCGTAGGCCTCTTGTTTTTAGTTGTAATTTCCATTTTAGATTCTACAGGGGTGATTATAAACAAGGACAGTCTGACTGTCATTATATTAGTATAGTAAATTGTTGAATAAAGACTGTGAGACCGATAAAAATATTTATTAATTTAATTTACAACATTCGACATTAGTACAATATTTAATTATTAATAAATGTAACTATCTCAACTGATGTTTCCGTCAGTTGGTAAAATTATTATATTTATATGAAAACGAATTGAACTTCTTGAAGAATAAATCGAGCATTTTTTTAAATTTCTAGTAATTCACATCTGTCTAAATGTTGAATCAAAAATATTTTACGCACGAAAAGAACAGCAAAAGTATACGGAGCAAAATCGAATATTATTTATAAAAAAAAAAAAAAAAAAACATGTAAAAAAAAAATCCGCCCTCGATTTTTTCACCACCCCTCAGGCGAACTCGTACTACCCCTTCCAGCAGGTGGACGTCGAGATAGTCGAGCCCTCGACTGGCATGGTGAAGTCGCGCAGCGCGAACGGCCTCGCCCGCCGCTGCAGGCAGCAGCGCTCCTCGGACCCGCTGCGCGCCAGCATGATCGAGCCCCTGCTCGGCGGCTACAACGGCCACGGCCACGGCCCCGGCAGTGGCGGCGGCGCGGGCATGACCCGCGAGCCGATCTCCGTGCCGAATTTCCGGGCGCTGGCGCTGCCCACCCCGGTGACTGACGCCCGTCGAGGCGGCCAGGCTCGTATTCGTCGATCCCGACGACAATTACACGGACGACGAGGCCGAGGCGGAGAGGGACGAGGAGGAGGCCTCGAGGAGGCGCAGAGAGCCGCCGGTCAGCCAGCTGATCGAGCTGCCCGAGGAGGAGAAGAGGTACGTGCGTGGAGCTCGTTTCCATCGTAGTTCGCAATTTAAGAAAACCGTATTCATAATCCACGAACTGAATTTGACTGGAACGTAAAAAAATGTTTTTATCTCATTAAATACTTTTAGTCATTGTAATGAAATCGGTTTTTTTATTACATACCTATATATATATATACACACGCTAGATTTCATGAGTTACATAGATAACTGGGTCAAAATACTCTTCTTTCAACAATAGAAAGAAAGCGCTTTTTTACGAATAACGATACTCGAAAATATATCTGAATACTATATATATATATATATATATATATATATATATATATATATATATATATAAAATATATGTGTGTGAAATTCTAAAACTATAAAATATCTCTTCGCCTCGTCTCCTCATTACTTTCCTTTTTCCTTTTCACCGCCCAGGGACTTCGCCTCCCTCCACCAAGCCTGCCAGCCGACCCGCGGCGAGAGCTACAGCTCGCACCTGTACGAGGCCGTGCAAACGCCCAAGACGCCCTGCGCCACCAAGCTGCCGAGCTCGGCCTCGGTGCGCTTCGCCGATCTGGAGGAGGGCGAGGAGTCGACCTCGGATTACGCGAGCATCGGGGCCAGGAGCCCCGGTGACCCGCTCGCCGACGACGACTGGCCCGTCAGGCGGACGAGGAATCATCGGGGATCGAATTCGACGAGCTCGCAGGTTGTCCCGCATACCGAGCCATCATTGAATATTCAATGATGACAAAAGCACGCTTCGATAGTTTCACATAATATGGATTCTTATTTCGTTTGAATATTTGCCTTTCAGCGTGTTTCACCAAGTTTTTAGCCAATTCCATTAATTATTGATTTATTGAACTTCATTAATCATATGCTGAACGTGTAAAACAATGATATTGGATCGTAAATTAAAAAAAAAATAGTACCCTTGGAAGATAAATGCGCGTTCACTATCTATTATATATGTGTTTTTGGGAACGTTATCAGTCTACAATTCGTTGAGAAACATTTGCTACACTGCACGTCCGATGACTTCGGAATTTGTCGGACCTTCCGAGCCAAATTGGGAATTGTGGGTTTGGCTTGGGATTGGAGTTATTTACGGTTTCAAGTTTGTAGGCCTAGCATTGAATATTGGTAATCGCGGACTATATTCATGGAGGTAGTGATTTCATGTTTTTCTGTTGTTCAAAATACAAGAAGCTGCTGATGTAATTTATAGAGAATAATATGTAACGGATTCGCATAATGGACGAACGGCCATCGTCTGCGTGTTAGTTTTTTTTTATTTGAAGTTCGGTAATGCCGCATGTCACGTCGGATATCCGAGTGGGGGACGAGTCGAGACAAAGATTACATTTGAGAAGAAAATGCTTCTTACATATTACATACAATTTTTGCAAAGGGACTTAAAGAGTAAATCAGTCGGTGAAGATATATTTGTCTTAAGTATGAATTAATGTAACTTGTATATATACGGACAAGACTTAGGGAACAAATGATGTCTCCAATTAAACTTGTCACAGGATAACGTGATTTTTTGTTTAATATTAAGCTTACTTAACCTATTATATTATAATTATTTTTCTCAAAATTGACTTGAAGATAGTGAAAATAATTCCTGTAAATGAGTGAAAAAAGAATTTATAATAATAAAAAGTAGCATCATAAATAGCTTGAGGACAATCCAAAACGATAAGAAAATGTATGCAAGATAAGACACTCTGAAACGATATATCCTGTTTTTTCCATACTTCAGATCCCTTGCGTACTCTTATTATTGTTATGAGAATGTTTTTACCCTAACTAGGAATCCTTACTCAGTATATTTCTTCATTTAAATTTCATTCCGAACAAATAAACAATTTTAATAGATATTTTCACGGATATTAAAAAGTTTGTTAAAATTGTAGTTTTTTAGTAGCTTTATATATGTGGTTCAACGAACTTCATTAACATAGGAACTGTTTCGTTACTGAGAACATTTTTAATTATAAAAACTTTTTTTACGAATATACAGGACTTGTTTTCACTATCCGTTCCTCATTTTGGGAAAAAAATATATAAAACACTGTATCCCTCTCTTGTTTGATTTTTATCTAAACTTTCTTCTGAATTTCCAGTAATGTTTATGAGATTATTTTTTTCGTGCAATCCTTACACTTTTATTGTTATATCATAAAGATAAGATTAAAATAACAATGCAGTTTAACGTGATAATCGGTATATATGGAAGCTTATATATACATAAATAAAGACAGTTTTTGTTTATATAAGATTAAATATAAGATCGAGGCTGTATAAAGCATTCTTGAAAAAGTATTTTTTGGATTTACATCGAATGTATTTCATTAATTATTCAAACGAGTTTTTTGCGATCATCTAAGTTAACTACTCGTTCAGTTAGACAGATTGATATTTGCGTAGACCTATTTTAATATCTATATACGATGGCGCACACTAAACATTTACGAACCCCCTTTCAGCAGGCCCTGCGCGACGGCCAGTACGGTTTCTGCAATCCCAACTACCTGGGCACCGAGAGCGGCGCCACGCCGTCGACGCCCCTGCAGCCGGGCATGGGCGGTGGCTACAACAGCAACGACTGCTCCGTCGGCACGCCGGCCGACCATCACTCGACGAACCGTCACTACGCGAAGCTGCTCAACAGCCCGCCCGACAGCGTGCTCGAGGACGGCCCCGGTCGCTCGGCCTCCCAGACCTTCGCCGAGCTCCTCGAGCTCCAGGAGATCAAGCGGGCTCCGGCGCCGGCGCCGCCGAGGAGCCTCGCCCTCGGTGGCTCGCCCTCGCGACGCGCCGTCAGCGCCTCCAGGGCCGAGCGGCAGCGCGCCAAGCTCGTCGCCTCGGAGACCGGCGGCGTCGGCGGCGGCGGTGGCGGGGGCGGCGGCGGATCGACACCGGGGCCGGCGCCGCTCTACGTCTTCCTCGTAGGCGGCAAGGAGAAGGGCCAGGTGACCGTGTTCGCCAGGCCGGTGTCGCTCTGGAAGCTGCAGCTCGCGCCGCACATCTTTTAAAGCGGAAACAGAAAGAAGTCATTGTGGCGCGCTCGACGCCACTGTACTGCCCATCGCTGCATATGCATAACTTGTGTATTTATTTTATGTACGTAGCATTAGGACGAGTACGCGTTGGGCGCGCGTTGTAAGTTGCGGGATCGACGCGGATTGAATTAAACAGTCGAAAAACGGGTGTGGCCAACTGGTACTCGGCGTGGTATTTTTTGGCGTACTATGTATGTGTGAATGTGAAAATAAAGCAAATGGCTCGTGTAAAGGTTGCAAGGTTTTGTCGTACGAATTGGCCGGTAACTTTGACATTAATTCCAGAGTTATTTTTGAAAGTCGCTGAAAGTCAAAGTTTTTTTTAATCAAATAAAGAACCTTATACGATGAGATAATATATCGAATGTGTGATCAGTTTTATCTAGAATCAATTTTACTTCTTTTTTTCGTTGTTTTTGTAATTCACTTTAAAATGGCCATGAAATTGACATTTAAGACAAAACTAAATGTTTTTCTAATATGCGTCATGCACGAAGTACGGCATCTTTTATCTGAAACATTTTTCTCAATCAAAGATTAATTTTGTGACACCTTTTGAATGTGATTGAATAAAAAAAAACGTAAGATTGACTCTTTCGTGACCTTAACTGATATATTACATTACAAATGCCGTGCATTGTTCAAACGATGAAGAATAAGTTTTCCTATTTCAAAAGTGAGTGTTGAGCTTTTCATGACCTTAAAAAATATACTTGATTATGTCAAAGTCAATGTCGAAGTTATCGATCTAGTTTTTTGACAAACACGCCGCAAATTTTCGTACAGGTCATTTTACATGATTAATACGGTCCTGGGAAGTTATGCAGTGGTAGCGTTAGTTGCGTTAGATCCTGTATATACTTCAAGGAGATATAGTTAAACGAAGAAAGAGTTTACTTTTCTTTACATAGTAGGAGCCATTGCCGCGTTGATCCGTGTTAGTCTATATAATATTGACACCTGGAGATCGACAAGCGAGACGCAAACGATAGAGTAAGGCATTGTTGTAATACATTGTTGTAATACGAAACAGAAAGAATACATGCGTATTCGTTGTTATACTATATATATATATTACTCTCGGTATATGTCTGTATGTCATTAGTACGAAATTATATCCTTGATCATTCATCCCCGTCTGTGTTCCAACATATACAAGAGCGTTATTATAGAAATTAATTGTAGCTTTAGAGTTTAATTTATCGTATCACTTTACATATACCGACACTTTGTTGCAACTGACCTGGTTTGGCGCAAAACTCGTGCAATAAAAAAACACTGATAATCGAACGGATTATTTTGTATGAAATTTATCTGGGAGGAGGCGCTGATAAACGTTCAAAATCCACGACGAGGATAATTTTTGTAAGAAAAACAAAAAAGGGAACGTATATATCTATATAGGACGAAAGAATGGAGAATGTTTTCCTGTCCATATAGCGGAATAGAATCGCACACACGTTTACACTTATACGAATACCCTCGCATGACGCTCAACCATTGGGGTTTAAGGACGTTCACTTATAAGAAGAAAAAAATTTTGTTTTCCTTTAAGTTCAGAAATGTATTTTCCTCTGCTGAGTTATTTATCGTTTTTATAACTTGAGAAAGTGCGACAATTTCTTTTTTCTTTTTTTTTTTTTGGATACCAAATGATAACTGGCCAGGTAGGAACGACGTGAAGTTGAGTTACATCGGAGCGAGTAAACGTCCTTAAACACGAATTATTGGACCGTAAGCGTGATCGTGATATAGGCGAGGTGAAAGCGTCGTCGCTGTAATTTCGTCCTACGAGAGAATGAAGTTGGTGCGCCTACTATGACGTATATTAAGCAAAATATCTTCTCGTTAATCGTTCCCATGATACGACGGGAGCCGCGGTAGGGCACACTTTGACTCGCGCATCTATAGATATTAAATGAAAGTGACGTGCGCGTGCGATCTTGGGTGAGTAAGTAAGCTTCCTCAAATTTCAAACAAACAGAAAATATGGAAGAAGCAATGAGAAATACGTACTTAGCGTTGTATACTTTTGCCGGTAAGACATTGTAGGCAGAAAAGGAGCTGGTTGGCAGGAGGGGAGGGGGCAGCGGCCAAAAGTACGCGACAGTGCCAAAATACAATATAATTAAGATAAGTGAGAATGTCGCGCCTCTGCGTTCCTCTCGGTTCTATTTGTTTACGAGACTTTCGCGAAATAATGGATTCTTTGGACAACTTTCTTTTGACGATGCAGAAGAGCGAGATGAAAAAATTATTTCTTTTTTTTTATGTACAAAAAGCGATTTTATATATTTATTTATTATTATTATAATTATTAATATTATTTATTTTTATTAATATTATTATTAATAATCTTACGATTATTATTGATAAAGCGCGTTATGCTGGTGCATGAATTTTTATATATTTTTTTAATCGGTTTGATGGAAATTATGCATGGTCCTATTATATGGGAGTATTGGATAATTAATTTTTTTAATTAATTGAATATCCGCTAAATACTTAATGAATTTAATTTGTCGAATTATATCGTTATTTAAAATCTTATTAGACTTTAGTAAATAATTTACCTTGTACTGATAGCTAATTAAGCTCATTTATTATAAAAAAAGAATAAGTAATGTAACTATTTTTATAGCATACCGTTAATTTCGATTTATATTATCCAATTAGAATGAATAAAATTGTTTAAATCTAAAAAAAAAACTATAGAAACGAACAAAATTATCGATCAGTCTGTGCGAAATAATTTGCTCTTTACAAGCATAAATACAATAAATTAACTTAGATAATTTCCAACTAAGTTTTTCTCAGGAATGCAGATTTACCGGATCACTGATTTCCTTACAGGGTACAAAATTTTTTTTTTTTATTCATGACGACATAGATGCGAACGATCCTCGCGTCCGATCTGTGTGATACTTCGTGTATATATATAAACCTCCCCGTGTTCGAATTCGATTATATATAATTAACCGAATTTGGTTCTCGGACAATGACGAAAAATTGATGGATATCGTGCCGTAAGATATATGGTATTCACTTAAAGCGAAAAATTTAGGGCGATGAAGGAGTAAAAATAAGCCACATATATAATAGCGCGAAAAACGCAATTAGAATTGCTCTCTATAAAGAGCATATAGATGAAATGCTATAAACTAAAGCTGAGCTCGAGTGTGCGTGCGTATGTATGTGTGATATATAGTCTAAGTCAATATACATATGTAAAGTTATATATATATATATATATATATATATATATATATATATATATATATAGATGTATAGATAGATAGATAGATAGATAGATAGATAGATAGATAGATAGATAGATAGATAGATAGATGATAGATACATAGCGTGATATAGTCGAAGAAATGTGTCGGCCGCTATAGTTGATTATTGATTATGATAAAATGGTATTTTAGTAAAAAAAAGAAGGAAAGAAAGAAAGAAACAAAGAAAGAAATAAATAAAACTTGGTTGGGATAAGAAGAAAAAATGCAAGGTCAAAAGAAAAAAAGAAAAAAAATCCATATCTTATAGATACATATATTATATAAAACGCGAACGAGCAGCCAAATTTGAATTCAATACGTAAAATGTGTATACGGATTAGCCGCCCCTGTGTCCCGAGAATTTTCTATATACTCGAACGTAATATATGTATATATATATATATATATATATATATATATATATATATATATATATTAATATAATAAAATTAGGTTATTTTTGTTTCACATATACATTTGAAAATTTTAAGAACGGATCCTGACATATATAATACTAGTGACTGATTTGATACCACGACTAAAGGTTGTTTCATTCCAAAGATATTCTGATACTTTCTTATATATAATTATCAATTAATTGGAGTACTTCTCACTGATTATCTAGAATACATACTGTATAATTAGAGGAATTTTTTCTCCATCAAAACACCATTTTTGTCGAAATATTAAGAAAAAAGAAGAATAAAACTTGAGTTATTCGCATACCGAATTCGTGACCGTATCGGTCAACGAATGTCTGATTTCTTTGTTTCTTTTCTTTAATTGCATTAATTCAATCCAATTTATGGTTTAAATACGAATTGATTACAATGAAGTACTAATTGTAAGACGAGGAAGTGTATTACTAAAAAATATTGTATTTGAAAATACAATACTAATCCAATTTTTTTTACAAAAATAGAAATTTGTTATATAGTCATCAAAATTTACGTCGATTAAACTAGACCAAATTCGTCATCCAAATATCTTCACTGATCCTTGTTGGTCAGGGCTGAAACTTCGATCAAAATTTCCTTTTTAATCTAGCAAATTTACCTTTATTTTGATCACGACTAGATTAACTGTATAATTTTCAGTATCTTTTCATTGGACATTGTACCCTACGAGTCATATTAAAAAGAAAGAGCCAATGAATAATCAAAATTTCTGAAATTCGTGATAACCTTTTCAGGGAACTTATAATAAAACAGAGAATGAAAGAAAGAACGAAACGCGGAATACAAGATAAAATGAAAACTAAAAATTTCCACACAAAAGCTTACTTTGAGCAGAGCTTCTGGTCGTTGGCGAGATAATGAGAATATATTTTTTAATATGCCGAAAGACCGTGAATCTCGCGTATATAGATATTTTTATGCTCGCCGCGGAAATCCATATGGGATGCGCGATGATTTATATATCGTGGATAGTATATGGATCTTTCGCATTGGCCAATGATAAAACGTTAAATACATATGACCCGTATAGCGGATAATGCAAATCTTTTGAGATTATCATAGCTCGTACATATGAATATATTGTTTTTATAATATAATATATGAATATATTCTTAGTTTTTTTTCATTGTGATTTAATTCGAGATATCTATTGCGTATACGTATAAGATTTTACATTTAAACGAGATGGGTGGAAGAGAGGAGTAGCGGTCACGTATATATAAAGTATACATGTTTTTTTCTCACATCCCACACCTGGATATGACTTCGAATCGGCTACTCGCGCGTCCATGTTATCGAACTATCCATTGATCGACGTATTGGGAAACGACGGAGCGTACGCCGCTGTGTTAATCATTAATGTCGAATTAATGTTAGCGTATAAACGTATAAATTATATATATATATATATATATATATATATATATATATATATATATATAACGATAATTATATTTAAAAGTTTTTATTTTACTTTTTGGCATAATAAAACGTTTCCTTAGTTTTGTTTTCTCGTATTATACAGTGTATTGGTTTTTATATAATTAAAACTCGTGATTCAATTTCGTTTTTTTTTAAATAGTCCTAGCTTCCGACTTCGATTATATTTGTGATTGCACAATCGTCCCGTCCACTTTTCGATGAATCGAAAAATTGGACAATTATATGTAGGTATATATATAATGTCAAGAAAATTTTTGTATATTACACCCTAGTGGATATAGATTTCTATCGAAGTATAACCAGATTTTCTCTAATTTTCCCAAGCAATAATGAACACGTTGAATTGAAGTACTTAGCAATGGTTAATAGAAACTTTTAGCGAAATTGATCAATGTCTCGAAACGTTTGACAAAATTTATCAAAGTTTGCAAAAATTAGCTATTGTAAAAGGAAATTGAGAAAACTTTCTCATAGACTGAAGAAAGGATCTTTGAATTTCTTCGGCAATTGCCAGACTTTTGTCAAATGTTGCCAAAGCTTTGCTAAATATATCCGGAGCTTATTTGAAATGGTTGGACAATTGACGGACTTTACCAAATGTTGCCAAAGCTTTGACAAATATTTCCAGAGCTTCTCCGAAATTGTTGGAAAATTGACGTTTTTTATCAAATGTTGTCAAAGCTTTGCCAAATGTTTCCAAATCTTATCTAAAATTGTTGGACAATTCACAGACCTTACTAAATCTTGTCAAAGCTTTGACAGATATTTACAGAGCTTACCTGAAATTGTTGACCAATAGATAGACTTTACCAAATGTTGCCTGAGCTTACCTCAAAATGTTGCACAATTGACAAACTTTACTAAATGTTGCCACAACTTTGACAAATATTTCCCGATATCGTCTGTTTATAAATGTTGAAAGAGTTTGACAAATTTTGAAGCTTTCCTAAGTATCTCAATTTAATACGTGAAGCGATGTTTCGCGAAGTTTTGCAAGGTTTTATAGTAACGCAATCTTTTTTCCACTAGGGTTGAGGCTCAATTCTAATTTTATCGACAAGATTCAACAATTATTTTCGAGCAGTGATCATCACGCATAGATCGATGACCGTACATATAGATGGGGTAGAAAAATGAGAAATTTTTCATCGATCGATCATAAATATACACTAAAAGTAGTTAGGGAATTGTGTAATATACATATACAACACAATGGGAAAGACTATAAGGCGTACGAGTGAACTATAGAGTATATAATTATATATATATATATATATATATATATATATATATATATATATATACTTATAGAATTTATGTAAAGCCAAAGAGTAGTTGGGGGGGGGGGGGCGAGCGCACCCACATCGCGTGCATCGGGCGAATATAATATAATATTATATATATTCTAAGCGAGCGATAATTTAAAAGAAAAAAAGAAATAAAAATACATAAGAGAGATGCGATTCCGTCTGTATACATAAAGGCTATATACATAGATGCACACTAAAGGGAAGAGATTTGTGAAATCAATAATCGATGATACCAAGGAGTATCGACTCTTCTATATATTTCTATATAGCCGGCCACACCAAATTTTCGTCCATCATCTTTTGCGGTATTTTTTCCGATTAATAATAATTGTTTTAAAATGTTGGGGAGTTGTAGTTGCATTATATATATATCAGGGAATCCGTCGATCATATACGAGCGAAATGATAAAAGAGCGATTGTATTCGTGTAGTTTTTTTTTTATTTTGAGCAACTACTCTTTATATATATATCTGCGTGCGCAGTATTGATCGGTAAAAGAAGAGGGGGAGGAATTTCGCAAGACCGATTAATAATTGTTTCGTTTCTGTATATGCATTTATATATAGAAGGTTGTGTATTAATTAATGTAATCGTTGATTTAAATTTTTTACACTGAAAAAACCGTGACAACGATCTGTTCTTTATATGAATTAGGCGAATTTCGTTACAATATCTTATATAGCGAAATTATATAAATGTAAGATTTTAGTTTATTGTTATATTTCTTGTCGTCAGATTCTTGAGTCATTTTTAGTTATTTAATATTATATTATGTTATTATTAAGATTTATACGTCCATTAATGTGGTTCGTTACTAAGGAGTAAATAAAATAGCCAAGTACAAGTATATCAATAAAGCGATTTCATTTCATTTCAGTCAACCTTATATACCTTAGCAAATGAAGATGGATTGCAAAACTGAAGTTTACGTGGATTAATTATGAGGTAAGAAGTAATCCAGGTCAAGGGTTACTTTTAATCCACTGATAAATATAGAATTCGACTTGGTAAAGTTGACCCGTAACTACATTTCTTATTTATTATTGAAACAGTCGCTATAAGAGCGGGCGCCCTCTATGGAGAAAGTATACAGCCAGTGAAACTAATTTTAGAGAGAGAAAGAGAGAAGGAACACTCCACTGACGCATTTGTATGAGCGTTCGCACGAGATTCTCGAGAAGACTTCATTCTAAAAGGTGCCGATTTTTTGTGTTATCGGCTCTTGTCTGTCCGGTAGAGAGACGAAAGATGTTGTGAGATTACCCCTAAGAGAGAGGCTCGTGCCTCTTGGAACCTCATCCTATCTTTTTCGGGAGGCCCGTTTGCCCTGTGCGAAGCCCGTTAGACCGGATGATGCGGCTGCCGTTTGACCAGCTTGTCCTTCCCTCTGACGCACGCGCGAGAAACCTCTAAGGTTGCCTATGTCCTCTATGAGCGAGCCCCGTCTCCGGTGCTTGAATTGCTCCCCTGACAGTCCACGAAGACACAAGCAGCTTCTCTCGCCATGATTAAAGAGACCTTCCAGCTCTTCTCGGGCGAGTTCATGCGACTGAGCTCCTGACTGCCCACGCACTCGGTCGAGCCATGATCCCGAACGAGCTGCCAGACTCGCACACTTGAGCATGATGCACGTGATACGCTGATAGTTTTACATTATTATATAGATATTATTAAGGTTTTTTTAGCTATTAAATACGCGTTCTATAATTATATTCTAATATTACCGACACTTCGAGACAATTTTTCTTATATTTCGCATATTAAAATCGATGAAAGTATTTCTCTTTTTATTGCAGATTATTTAAAAATGCCCTGCACAATACTTGTATAGCAATGATACTTTTTTTATTTACAGTAAAAAATATTTTCCATACGGAATGTGACAATATGCATGAAGCGCCATCACTCGGGAATTGTGATAACTATATTTATTGATTTTTTTTCAAAACAAATTTTCAATAATCTTCAGTATTCGAGTCAATCTATTTTTTTAAACAATATATTATAAATCTTTAGCGTATACTCTTGCGTGTCCTATTAAATCTATATAAAATTTGTTCAATCATTTACTTACAAACGGTACTCGTTCAAATGAATAAAAGGTAAGAAAGAAAGAGAAAAAATAATATAGATCGAAAGACAATAAAATCATCAAGGATGTCTAGAAACTTAAATGTTATACCATATTAAAATTATTGTACATTTATTAATGTAGTATTTTATCCAATAATGATACTGTTATCATTTAGTTACCATCAGAAAGTAAAATTTTCTTCCATATATATATATATATATATATATATATATATATATATATATATATATCCCAACGAATATTCTCACAATAGATGTCACTAGATGGATAAATATTGTGTTAAAAAAAAAGAACACTTTCCCTTTCGTCGAATGGCCTTTTAAGGATTATTAATGCGACGGCGGGTCACTCTTCATTTCACGGATAGCTCTTAACCCGTAACCCAATTGAAGTTTCTCCCATTGCAATGAAAACAAATAACGGCACGGGCGATACAGCTTCGCCCACACCCCAATTGAATAATTGGATTATATCTGCTATATAAATTTACATATTTATATATAATATATAATATACATATTTATGTGTGTGTGTGTGTGTGTGTGTGTGTGTGTGTAACATATATGTATTAAACTCGACGATCATTTGCA